>JBBBVU010000014.1:22123690-22138143 GCA_037177055.1 Atherinosoma microstoma | reverse complement strand
TATCTATCTATCTATCTATCTATCTATCTATCTATCTATCTATCTATCTATCTATCTATCTATCTATCTATCATTACAATGCAGCATGGATGTTACTTGGACATTTTCTGCCTACAGAACAGAAACATTTTTGCAGACCAGTCACATACGGGAAAAAGCCTCCCCCAGGAACATAACAGAGTCTGAGGTGTTCACCTGGCTTCCAAACTCCCCAGATACCAATCTGATGGCATCTGTAGGAGGCAAACCCAATCCACAGAGACCCATCTTCACAACCTACAGGTCCCAAAGGGTTTACAGCTAACATACTGGTAGTAGACACTCCAGGAGTCCCACAGGTGCTCTGCCCACACTGTGACAAAGTCAAACTTTGTTTTAGCTGACTTCAGTAATGTTTTTTTTTTTAAAGTCTAAAGACTTGAATGTACCAAAGAGTAGTGTTGGGCTCGTTACTTTGAAAAAGTATTTAATTATAGTTACTCGTTACTTCTCCCTAAAAGTAACTGCGTTAGTAATGGAGTTACAGCATTATAAAGGAAAAGTAATGATTCTGTTACTTTTTAAAAAATGTTCAAATGTTGCCTTTAACGGAACTTCAGATTCATCTCAATGTTCATGAATAAAAACTAAATAAAAGGCTACATCTGATTAATAAATGACATTTTGTAGAATAAATTACTAAGAAAAATCAAGGAGACTAATCTTAGCCTGATGGATGTGACTTTGTGTCTCCTCCTCCCCCTTGTGTGTCTGTGTGCGCTGTTTGTGTGTGTTCGTCTGCGCACACTGACTTACCCACGTCTTCCCTGACATTTTACTCCTCAGTAAATCATTATCATTAGTGGGAGAAACAGGCTGCGCGGTAAAAGCGGCTTAAGTGAAAAGAATCATAATGAAACGCTATATTGCGTCTTCTGCAGACGACTTCTGGCTCAAACACGTGATGCTGCTTTATTCTCAGCTAGCACCCGCTCACAGCAGAACACAGCTTCTTCTACTCAAGTGTAGTCTCCAGTTTCAACCGTATCCCTCCGCCTCTTCTTCACTTCAGCAGCAGCACAATATAGTCCGAACAAATGTGAAACTTCGGTTCAAAAAAGAGAAGAAAAAACAAAGAATCTCATCTTACAATGGTAACGCGCTGTCAGTGAACATCAGTAACGGCGTTGTAACGATGGAAATAGTAATTAGTTAGATTACCCGTTGCTAATAAAGTAGCGCCCATTAGTAACCGTGTTTATTCTAATGCCGTTATTCCATCAGTGCCGTAATAATTTGTGGTGCTGTGGCAGCAGCTCAAAAGTGATTATTTGTTCTTTTTCCATCATTTTCCAATCTCAGCATGGGCTGTAGCTTCATGGAAAGTCATCTGTTTGTGGTGAACTTTGTGGTTTGTTTCCTTCGGTCCAAATGTTGTCACATCCTTCAAAAAAACACTGGACATGTTACTTTGTATTTTCGTAGCCGAATTAAAAACTTTGCGAAATGCTTTGTCTTCAGCAGTACTGCATTAAAAGTTGTTTTTCTATTGATGTTCAATTAATTCACAATCACATTATTCATTAGTGGCAGCCCTAAACATCAGGTTTTTAAAAAGAGCGTAAATCTGTTGTAATCAGTGTGAGATGGGCGGCGGTTTAAGATCACTGCATTTCTAATTACGATTTAAAACTTGATAACTGCAGTCACTACAAATCAATTTTGACTGATTACCTGCACCATGAATATTTACAATGTTTCCCGCAATGTTTTTAATCCTCTCTAAAAGATGTTTTCTGAGTTTATAACTGGTGTTGTACATGATAATATGATTATCATGCTCTCTAAACTGGTGCCTTGTTGGCAGCAGCACTTTTGTCAAGTCAGAAACATGCAATGGAGTTAAAATAATCACTCACACTTAATGTTGTATGTCAGTGTGGTGATTAGAGTCTGATTAGAAAACTGGTTCGAATCAATGCCAAGAAGTTTATGCCAAGACAACACAAAGGGGGCTCTGCTCCATAGCTGTATCGTTATGGGGGAATAAAACCAAATACAATACATATTGTAATGAATAATTAATTGCTCTATCTCTACAAAAATTGGAAATTTTAATTAATACAGGGCAATACTATTTTGCAAAAGCTCTCTTTGCAATAAAACATTGTAAAACATTACTTCCATCTTTAGCATCCTTTAGCATTAATATGGAAATGGTATCCACGTCATAGTTCAATCACTGCAGCCTGTCATATCATTTTATGGCAAAATTCTCTGAGGAGAAGCAGAGCCTTTTGCACAAGCTCCATGTCTGGTTTCACTTGTATTGGAGCAGTGCAGACCTGTGTTTAATGTGATTGCCTGTTAAATCTGATAACAAGAATTTTATCAGTCACTACAAACTACTAATGTATCTGCACTGTCTAATTAATGGAACAAACCTAAAAAACGGATAAGCAAGAATGCATGGAAGGTTTTATTGGTTACCTGACTGTCTAAATAAGAAACTATAAACTGTTGGTAGTGGTGATGATAATCTGTGCTTTTATATATTCACTGGTTGTTCCCAGGCTCTGCAAATGTAATGTGTCTAGAGTTTAATAACCATATCGTGCCCATCAGCTTTCAGGGCTGCAGTGACGCACGGTGACTCAGGGGAACATTGTGAAAGTGAGTTAGGAATCCTGACGGCCCGCTAAGGCAGATATATGAACATATATACACGTTTGTACTTTAGTGATCTGTAATGTGTCTGATGGAAGCACTGATATGTAGAGCACGGGCTCGCATCTTTGCTGTAAGCTGTGTGTTTGGATCCTTGTGTGTGCTGCCACTTTGTGACTCGGGGATAAGGTCATCAGGCTGCCAGGCAGCGCTGAGAGCCAGCCTCTGTGCTCTGTATCAGCATCTTGTTGTCCTCTATGTGTCGTTTTTGACAGGATCCAGAGCCAGGCAGTCGGCAACTATCGGCATCCTTCACTTGCTCCTCACTGCCACGTTTATATGTGCATTTCAACATGGGAAATAGAGGAGAGGCCAAGTGTCTTCACAATGCTAAGTGACAGGAACCCCCTGTCACATGAATTAGATCTTGTACGTGTGATAGAGCTCTGGCCATGGCTATAAGCACTTTTCGAAGCAGCCCCCCCCCCATCCATCCTACGCAAGTCCTCACTTCAACTCCCCCGCTGTCTTACTCTTCTATTGCTTCAGGCTTATTGCATGAAGCCCATTCAACTGCTCATTCTTAAAACACGGCAGAGAGTGCTGATATCTGGTGGCATCTCAGTCTTTCAAGCAGCCATCAGGTTTACAGGAACTTACCTCAGCAAAAAGCGAGTGGAGGGTGGCCTGAGTGGCGGTAGTTGTAGGTGGTTGGTGGCTGATGCACTCAAATAAAATTAGCATAGCAGTTCTTTATGGGGGTGATTGTGCTTTATGACTCTCAAGATTGCTTGAGGGGAGGATTTTATGTAAAAACACAAAGTTTGGGTGCCACTGGGAATTGCAAACCATCCACTCACTCATGAATTGAGATGCAGGTTGTCCCTGTTACGGCAGCAAGCACTTCATGTCAGGAAATTAAAGTGAAAGGGAAAAATCTTAAAAAAAATGAAAAAGCAGTCTGATCGTTGAAAATAAAGGAATTCTTCAAGAACAGAAGGATTCTTCCTCTGTGGACCATGAATATTCACAGCAATGTTCAGGTGAACTCATCTTAGACCTTAAAAGCTATCTCTTGGAGAGGACTGCGTGAGCATTTTTCACTGGCTTTGAATTTATTAAACATTCAAATTTAGCCCTGATATTCACCAGAATTGGCTGTAAGAACAATGATAAGGCTGCTAGGAATAACACCAGTGGATTTGATTGAAGTCGTTCTTTTGTAAACTATTGAGCCACTGAATAATTTTAGCAATTTCAGGACCAACACGATATTATCGTCCTGATAGAAGAACAGTAAAGACAACACTGGAGTAATGTGGAGCAATAAAAGCTATTTCTTTAATCATGCTGAAATAATTGCTTTTTTTCCTCTAACACATTTTTATGGCAAAAAAATAAATGGACCCTTGCCTGGCAAAGCTAGAACTCCAAAGACCTTATGTGTGGTAAGGCAGTTCCTTGTGTGTGTTATTTTCCATTTATGTGTTTGGCTGCCCCCTTTAGGATATCCCAGAAGCCTCTTGGCAGCACACAGACTGTTCAGTTCCATATTTATGATATTCTATATGAAACATTAACTGTGCCGAAATAACATCCTGTTATAGAGCACAATTCACCCACTAGTTAACTAACCAATACTGTCTCTCTTTTAAATCACAACTGAAGATATGTCATGTCATGTCATTAAAATCCTGGCTGGTGCTCTCTGAACGTGAATATTAGCAAAGCTGGATCACCAACCAAGCCAGTTCTTTTGAACATTTAAACCAGGTGATTCTGGTGAACAGAAAGGTCACAGAGTCACCATAAATCTTTTACTGATCTTATGGTGTGACATGTAGTCGTGTCTAAAACTTGGACGCATCCGCACTAGCTCAGGTCATTTTATGAGTCATTTGTGTTGATCAACAACCCTTTCAACCTTTGCCATCATTGCACTCATTTCATGCTCACTTAATGAACCTTTGAGAGTGCTTTAGAGTGACTAGAAGCAGCAGAATGAGGGGGTGATGGCTGGTGAATGCTAAGGATTGACCTTACATGAACTGCAGCACAGCCTCTTCTCTATTCTGCCTTCCTTGAGTTGATTTTATTTCATTTTGCTCACAGCCTGAATTGCTTTCGCTGGCACCTTTCTATTCAATGTAGAAAAGAAGGAGGGGAACTGTGTTACTTTTCCAGGTCATTATTCTACTTATCTGGGCTTTACTGTTTAACCTTGAGCAGATATTTTCAGATACTATGCAAACTCAATTTATGTTGACACTAAATCAGAATGACTGATTTACATAGTCACGCATAGTTCGGCAGGTTATTGATGAATTCTCTCAGCTCTTATGAGAAACTTCAATATTGGTGTTAATTTGAAATGACAAATGCCGTACTGGAAAATGAGTCATCTACACTGTGACATTTGTTCTTTCAAAGCAGTCGATGCCTCAAGCATTTTATTGTGATTAAAGCTTGTAAATCTATAAAACACAAAACTACTGTATTAACACTTAATAACTCCCTCAAACAGACCAGGAAGGCTTATGTGAGCTGCAGTGTTAAGCACAAAACATATCTCTTTACTTTGAGAAGTGTTTAGCACAGGTGTAGGTTTGAGCACCTCAGGGCTCTTGCGGCTAGAAATTCATATTGTGCTTGTAGTGGAGTTTATTTGACTCAGTGCCTTGAACATGATTCAAATTGAAATCAGGTTATTGCATTGTGCAGTTTTTCTGAGTAAGAAGTTGATCAAATAGCTTTAAAAAGTTTTTGATTAATCCTCTGAAGTCCCCTGATGTAAAAAAAAAAAAAGATGAAGATTTACTCATGTATTTCTTTATTAAACAATCCAGAATTAACCCGTGAAATATTTCCTCAATTTGTGGAATTGATGCAGGGATAACATTTTCCCCGGCCACTATGTTGTCCATTAGTTTGTTATGCTTTAAGCATTCTGCGGTGATTCTCTCTGCTTGGATTGAACACTAAAGTACCTTTCGACATATTGCTGATAGTTGAGACGAAGGTAGCGATCACTCTGAGACATTCTGTCCATTTTCTGTCTCAGTCGAGCTTAGCTTGGCTTCAAAATTGGTCTGTCTGTCATAGAAACGCAATGCCAAGCAGTTTCCTCTTTCTCTCTCAACCAAAGTCACATATATTAGTCACATATAATAAAGTAAGAAAAAAATCCAATAGTGAACTTCCAATATCTTGAAATATAGTCTTGTCTTATCCCTGGGGGACATGTGAAATTTAAATTCTAAACATATGAAAAACTGGTCTCAAATGGTTTGTGAGAGTAAAGCTTTGATTTCCCTTTGATTATTGGCCTAATCAGATGCATCAAAATCTCTCTGAGTCCTATAATAATGTCAGGCTACTTCCACTACTGATCGACAAAAGCTGCAAGTGGTCCTTCTGTGGTTAGCATTAACATCAGAAGCCTGAATAAATTTAAGTACATTCTATGGTGATGTCTCTTTATTTAATGGGCTGGTTGTTATATGAAAATTAGTGAGATAAACTAGATTTAATCTAGGCTTTAAGTTAGTTTTTCGTTCCATTTTATTTGTACTTATCCATTTTAAAGCTGCTGACTTGTAGGACTCCTAACTTGTAGTCATGAATTTCCAAATGGACAACTTCCTTTTATTCTTGGGGGATCTTTGTTTACCAGATGATCATTATATCACACTCTTATCATCCAGCCACACTCGGTTAAAATTGAAGAAGCAATCTGGCCCGCTGCCTCTAAAATACTGAAATCACTTTCTCATTTTTCTTTTAAGATTTTAAATCAGAGTTATAAACCAAGAAATAAGTTCCACACAAACAGCAGGCTGCATGCTGTTGTTCCTGGTTGCTCCTCTATAATGTGTTCATTACAGTCTCATTATGCTAATGTGATGTTTTTTGCTCCTCACTGCTGTGTGTTGCAGGCCAGTTGGTGGTGGGAACCTGCGAGATAGTGATGCTCAACAGAGACAGCAGTGTTCCCAGACGGACCATCGCCAGGCAGACTGCTCGCTGCGCCTGCCGGAGAGGCCAAATCGCTGGCACCACCAGGGCGAGGCCGGCCTGTGTGGATGGTGAGTTGAATGACCTGTCCAACTCCTGGGGGAGGGCAGATGTTTCAGATTTTAGCTGGCAGGAGTCAACAAAACAGACCAAGTCATTAAAAAATTAAATGTCTTAAGTAAAGCAATTATTTCCCCCCGCTTTATTTGGGAAAGTTTGGGAAAAGGAATATCATTCGGTGAAATAATGATTGTTTAAAACTGAAAAAGGGCTCCTCAGCTGGTCCTTAGGAATATTAACATTTGTTTAATTGACTCAAACTTGTGCCATTTATTGGAAGAAAAGTATTGCTATTCTTTCACAGGCATCTTTGTGCCACCTGCAACAACCTTAGAGTTCTTCTTCTTAGCAGTGTTGGCCACATACTTTAATTAGTTATAGTTACTTCTTCCAAAAAGTAACTGAGTTAGCAACAGAATTACAGCATTATGAAAAAACAAAACAAAAGCTAATTATTTGTGAAAATAACTTTTCAACTGCATTTTCAGTTATAAAACTAAATATTAGAGCTTAATTAATGAAATGGAAACTTAATAGAATAAGTTATACTCACGCTGTTTGGATGTGGCTCTGTCTTCTTTGTTAGTGTAGAAGTGCTTCACGTGATTATAACTGCATATGGCGAAACAGTAGGTCTGTGTCCGAATGTGCAACCTATTCCCAACATAGTGCCCTATATAGGGGTCACACCATTTTGTAGGGGGTGTCCGAGTGTCAGGAGAGGAAAAAATAGTGTACTCAAAATTACCCACAATGCATCGTGAAAAGTAGTGAGCATCGTTGGTCCCAAGACGGGTCAATATAGACCACAATGCATTGTGGGCAGGGGCTAACGCGATGTCTTGCTAACGTAACAAGCGTCATTCTCCTCATCCGTCTTCTTATCTGCTGTCGTTGTTTTATTTTTATGATTATTAGTTCAATTCGTGTCAGTAAGAAGATGCTAAAATTTGAAACTGGCACCATTTCTCTGATGGAAGACGCTGCATCAGGTGAAGAGTGTCACGAACATCAAAGCAGATTAAAATAAACTGTAAGACCATCATTTTATATGAATAGATCTGCAACAAAGAAAGAATAAAACACGATTTAAGGATGTAATATATTTTTTCATGAGAGTTTGGATTTGATTTGGAACGACAACTGGTAGTCACGTGATCTGTGGCGGGGAGAAAGTAGTGAGCTTCGTGTCCGAATCGCCATCAGTATGAGTGCCCTATGTAGTGTCCTATGTAGTGCAGCCCTATGTAGTGAATGAGGGGTTAGGGCATAGGGTGCACATTTGGACACAGCCTATGTTTCTGGTCATAATGAACATTTCTCGAAACGTTTTTGTCTTTTATCTCAGGGAAAGAAAAGAAGTGTCTGTGATTCAGTTTAAAAACCTCCTTTGTTTTGTCTGGACACACCGCTGCTGTGTCCGTCTCTTGGTTGTTGGTTGGTCTCTGTGTGTTCGGGTACCACACTTGGCCAAGTCTGCCTTGGTTTGTCCTACAGTGGCATACTCTTCCTCAGTCAATCATTGTCACTTATGTGGTTGTTTCTCTCCCTAAGTCCCCTAGTTATAAGCTAGTCACAGATTTTAATATCTTCTGACAGAGCAATGTTAAAACTTTCCCCCTGTTTCAAGTCGGTATGCTAAATTAAACAAGCCAACAGTTGTATGTTATTTAATGGACTAAATTAAGCGCCCTATTAATCTTCTCACTTTACTCATATTAAGACAGGAAAGTGTCCTTCCCAATATGCTGAGCTGTGTCTCTGAGGAATGCTAACAACTACAAAATGAGATACTTGGTTTGTTTATTCTTCTAAATGTGCTACTGGCTCCAGCTAGACATGCACTGCTGGTAACAAAATGAGATTAGCATCTCATTGCTAGCCTTGTGATTGCAATGTTGGTCAACAAGGATATTATGAAAGTATTTAAATGCAGTAAATTTACCATTTATAGGCAACCCTATTTTTTTATATAAGGCTAAGAAAACTGAAAATGGTGCACAGTTTTGTTTTGGTTTTTTATTGCAAACATAAATTGAAATAACGAAACACAGATATATGAAACACAGATAGTGTACAGTTTTAACAAGCCTCCAAGTCAGTATGGTTGGTATGACCGACGTTATTCTTCAACACAGTCTGACCTCTTAGACAAACGTTCTTGTAATTTCTTTAAGCAGTCTTCAGTAATAGTTTCTTCAGGCTTCTTGAAGAACATTTCAAAGCTTTTCTTTGGATGTTGGCAGTATTTTGTTCCATTATCTGCCAAGTTCGACCCACATCGCTTCAATAATGTTGAGGTCTGTAATCTGGGCAGGTTTCATCACTCCACAAGACCTGTTACCACAAATTGTCAGAGCAGATTTTCAGTAATTTAGCATACCTCAGCGTTTTTCCCTATTTTCCACCCTTAAGAAGGGCTCTTTGACATCCACTCTTCCATGGAGACCATTTCTGATTAAGCCTCAGATGGATCAACCAAAGGTCTAGATGCATCTCTCAGGTCCAGTGACAGTTCCTTACTGGATTGGATTTTTTTCCTATTCTTTAATCTATTACTTTCAGATACTGGTCCTCTGCTGCAGACAGTTTTTATTCCTGACACTTGTTTTGTTGTCCTGCACTTATCCAGTTTCCTCATTTTTCTTAAGGACACACCACACTGATGAAATGTGTCATGGCTAATAGCTCTTAGGATACTGCCTTGTTAGTGCGAAAATACCATTGTACCCCTGCCGTCTATGTTGTCTTTGTCTATCCATTTTTTCTAGAAGCAACAAAAGAAATAGAAAAAAAGAGACTTCATGAGAAGCTTCTACTAACAGAGTACCAAAAAATGTAGCTTAAAATAGATTCTATGCTAAATTGCTATGTATAGAGGCAATTTAAGTTAAGTGGCTTAACAAGTAGAACACAGAATCCTCTAAAATTGGTTATTTACTAGAACTGGATAAAAAAAAAACATTCAGACAGGCTGGAGAATTAGTGCTCATCATCATTTTAAAATATTTACAAATACACTCTGTGAAAATACTTAAATTCAAACTCAATTCAAAAAATTCAAAGTGAGCCGAGGTGCTTGTTAGCAGTCTACTGGTGAGATTTCCAATGAAGAGAATTCCCATGAGTCACAAAAGCAATCATGTTACAAAATAAACCAATACTGTGGCAAGAAATGACTTAGTACCAACACTGGCACACAAGCATGTGCTGCTATTACAATCCTTTTTAAAGATATAATGTTAGCATAAAAGACTGGGAACACATGCTGGGGTGTACCCCCTCATTTCTGCAGGAGCTGTCTCAAAGTATTAACATGTAGGACACTCGTTTGAAAAGATGTCCAAAAATAAATGATCAAATATGATAACATTACAATGCAGCAACAGATTATATCAGCAGTGGAATCATTAAATGGACTTTTTCACCACAGACAATTTGACATAACAAGAACACAATGAAAAATCACATCTTGAGAAGCACGGCACAGGTGTAACTATTACCATTAATGATATCTGTGTTCCATTATGGCTCCCATCTCAGTGAAACAGCATGCACAATACCCAGGCTTTATATCTTACACATACCAATACAATGCAGTTGTTATTCTTAGTAATTGCCCTTTCTTTCTTTTTCTTTTTTATCTAAACAGTATTAAAAGTGTATAAGAAAGCAACTTTCTAAAAGGGACAACTTCAATGATCCCATTTCTATCAACTAGAAATAATGCGTTGCAGTTTAAGAAAACAATCTCATCATTGCGAATGTTTTGTAGTTGTACTGAAGCAGTTAATTATATTACATGATGTTTTTTTAGTTTGCATGGAACTGATGATGTTAAAGCTCACTTCTGATCCATGTTGCCTAGAACATAAGGTGTAATTTTGCCACTAATTCGATTTTGGGATGTTCATCCTTATTACAAATTCAGTATTTCATAAAGGTATAATTAGCTTAAAATGAACATCTTTGTTTAAAGCAGTATCACCCAAACTGCAGCGCAGGATGAAAAGCAGCAGAGCTCAAATTCCCCCAAAAACTTAGTAAAACAAAATGTATGGGCTTCCTTCTTTCTCAATTAAAAGTAAGTGCCAATGTGATTTGGTTGTTTAACTAGCCAATCAATAATCACTTTGAATGTCTCTCTCTTTGATACCTTCTGGACTGCTTGACTCCTAACTGCGTGATTGGTTGTCTGCATTAGTCTTTCTTTAGTCAGCCTGTAGATCAGCAAATTAGCAACTGATTTGTGTCTCCTTTGTTGTCTTTGGTGTGCGTCAGGTTGAATTCACCTCCTCCTGTTTTTCCCCCTGTTTTTAATTCCATTTTTAATAAAGATCACCTGTAATGAAGATTGTGTAGCGTTCATCTACTTTGTAGATAAGATTTTATACTTTAGAGCGCTCTCTATGTTCATGGATAGTATCTGGTTAAGGGTGATAAGAAAGATGAAAGGATTGGAGGGGGCAAGGTTTGATTGGATCTCACAGTATCACAATCACACACATCAGATGTGCCATTAGTTCCATCACACAATGACTCATGTTAGCCTTAATCTAATAGTCTTGACACACGACCACAGTCTCACAGCTAGTGTCACATACACACACACCCCTCCTCCCCACGATGCTTTTAACTACCTCTCCCTCTCGGCAGACATCTCTTTGTAACACCCCACAGATGCTGATTAATTTACAGAGAACTATGATTACAGCAGCAGGAAATTAATTATTTCTGGATTCCTGCCACACCACACCCTACGCTCCATTAACAGCTAGTGCATTAAAGATGGTACTTGTTGCATGTAGGGTCACATTAAGATTTCCTGCTGACAGTGGAGCTGGGGTCCATCATCAATTGGATTTATACTGTTATTTCTGCATAAATCATACAACACTGCTTGTGTTCAGGCTGGCCTTTAGTTCAAAGCATTGTCAGTTTTATCCATCTTTATTGTCAAATCCCATGTACCTTTCTTAGCATAAACTGTTCACTGACTTATAAGCATGTTGAGTCATAAATATGCCTTGTTTTTTTTCAACACAACAAGGACTTATTCTCATTTAGCTAATTAAATAGAAGTCTTTCACAGTTTCAGAAAGGAATCACTTCCTTTTTGTGATCTTATGACAGAACAGTGACTTTTACTGAAAGTAGAACCAGGGACTGACTTTAGTGAGTAAAAACATGAAAGAAGACTTCTGTTATATTGAGTGTGTGGCTTTAAATAACATGAATCTAAACGCAAAAAACCTGCTTTGCATTTCACTTTGAAGAATAGTTTGCAATTAATTTACTTTTAATTGAAGTTATTTTTATTCTCTCTATGCACTGCAGCATAATTATCTGTCATCTTATTCTAGTCTGCAGGGACAAGATGGCATTTCTGCCCTTTAGAACAATTGTAATATACACAATATGCCTTGTAATCTACAACAAGTATGCAGCAATGTACATTAACTCTATTTGGACTACTTTCCAAAGACTTGAGAGAACAAGATCAAACAACAAACAGTTTCAATCAAAAGGATGAACAGAACAGTTAAGAAGCCAATGGCCTTGTGTCAAATCAGTGACGCTATGTCCCTGGTTTAATGCAGAGGGGTATGCACTGTCAATATCTAAAAATGATCAAAGAAAATGAAGTAAATAGAAATAAAATGAACTGTTGTAAGCTTATCTTGGAAAGTAACTGAGATTCAGAGGTGGTGCAGTTCCAAATAAATTAAATTTCACAATCTGCTCTGCACAATTTATCTTGTTTGCTTTAGTGCAATAGAATTTTATAATGGCATAAGATCTGTTTTTGGATGCAAAATCTGGTATTTAATCTGAAAATCTGTGATACTGCTAATTAAAGAGCCACAAAACAAAGGAAATAACACAGATGTTATGACTGGCTCCGAAACTTAGAACTTTCAAACAAATGAACACACAAGAAGAAAAGATAATTGAATTTAGAAACCATTCAGAGCTGAAATTATAATAATTTCAGCAAACGACATCATTACATTAATATGCGTGATTACGGCCTCCAATCAGTCTTTTTTCCAATAAGATATTCTGTTTACATATTTGGGAGCAAATATGATGATCGGTCGAGGCAGCATACTGACCATCACTCCCAGTTAGCAGCACCCAGTCTAAAGGAAAATATGTTTCTATTTTCCATCTCTGGAGACCAGCTATATATGCAATATGTATGTTCAGTATGTAAATATCTTATGTTTTTAAAATGCATGAGCTCATTGTCTCCATGCCTAATTTCCTGGTGATTGGGCTTGCCTTTAATGCAAGCAGTTAATGTCTTAACCTTTGCCATGTATTTTATTACTTACTTACTTATTTTATTTAACAAAACTTAACCTTGTGTCTTTAAGGTGTATGTGCAACCGATAAACATAGTAAAAAAGTGACAGCCTCAGGATTTACCCCAGGTTGAGACAGCAATATCGAAGTGATTCATCTGCTTCTATGGCCGACAGCGACGTAAGGCTCAGTTTGTTGGTTGGTAAAGCTGATGTTCACACTTAACCTAAAATTTCTTGTGCTTTTGTCCCAAAAGTATACCAATAAGAAACATAAATGAGGCACATCAAGTATGCTATGAAAATGGGAACATATTTTGGCAGCTGGATTGTATTTTGAAGATGGCACAATGAGCAGCAGTCAAATACCAATACGTCATTATAACTGGCTCTTAGTATCAACTTTACTTCAGCTGGAAAGATCATATCACATCGATAAGAACTGTGTACCCTAATGTAATGCGTAAACATCACTGCTCTTGATAACAGTAAAATGTATGTTGCTGGTGGAGGATTGTATAAAAGAAACAGGTTTAATTCAACTTAACCAGCTTTCCTGAGTTGCAAATACAATTCAAGGACTTGTGGCTTACGTTCGATTGGATTTTCCGTTAATCTGAAAGCAAGCTAATAACAGATATACTATACTGACTGCTGACTTCTCTGAGCTTGCCTGTGCAACTATATGAAGTGAGCTTCGACTGGAGAAACCCATCTTCACAGCTACATTCACCATCCAAAGCTCATTTTACTATAGTCTGCAGCTGGTGTGGCTTAAAAGATACAATTTGACCAATGTTTTAAGCTCCTTTCCCATCATGCTGACATTTTCACTTCCATAATTAGATACTAACTAGCTTACCTAAGCTTTAAAACGAATGAAGAATGTTTAAATGTATTTAAATCGACTTTGTTCAGATGGCAGCTGCATCCCTCTTGCAGAATGACATGTTTACCCTGTTATACCTCACTTGTTTTTATTCACTGTACAATTCTTTCACTGCGGCAAGTGCAGTGTGTTTATCTGCTAAGTGACTTCTTTTGTTAGCCTTTTTCGGGACATATTTCAAGCTTTTTTGCCCTCTTTTTGTGTTGCTGCATGTCTGTTGTGCAGGTTTGGTTTACACAGTGTACACGGGAGGATTATGTGCTTTTCCCTGCTTGTCTCCTTGCTCTCACTCTAATCTGCTCCCCAAGCCTTTCTCTGCCTGGTCCGTTGTTGCCATGCCACCACATCACACTGTGATCATATGAAGCTTGATGGGTACCATGATAAGAGTCTGGAAGCTGCACCAAACCTGTTTAAATGTTGAATGGAAGCACTGACCTTCACACAGAAACATGGCTTTAAAATATCTATCTATCTATCTATCTATCTATCTATCTATCTATCTATCTATCTATCTATCTATCTATCTATCTATC
>JBBBVU010000014.1:22089110-22120851 GCA_037177055.1 Atherinosoma microstoma | reverse complement strand
TATCTATCTATCTATCTATCTATCTATCTATCTATCTATCTATCTATCTATCTATCTATCTATCTATCTATCTAACAGAATCGCTAAGGGGAAATATCGTAACAGACAGATAAATGTCGACAAGGTTCAACACAGAAACCTGAAATCTCCCCTGGATACTGATCATGTTAGTGGGTGGTTGTCCTGTATCAAGTGCGCCAGCATATCGGAGAGATTGGTTTGATGGATGGAGACGGGCTGCAACAGTCCCATTTTGATGCTGTGTGTGTTATTCATGATGTTGTTGCTGGTGAAGTTATCACTGCAGCTTTCTCATTTTCCACCAAGACTGCGTGACCTCTCCACACCTTGAGCAGCAGGAGATTCATCAAGTCATTGTAGATCAACTCACACTTTCATTGATGGCACTAAAAATGTAAGAAGGGCAAGCTGCTGAATGCCTGGGTGGCGGGAGCTGAAAAATGCATTTATTTCAGCAAGCCTCCACCACTCTGGGCTGGCTGGGCTGATGCACTCCAGGGTTAGTCAGCACTCCCACAGCTTTGCCAGCTCAGCTCTTATTCTGTGCCCTGGAAATTGAGTTTTGCTGGCCTTCTAATGTACTCAAAACTACATCTGCAACTGACTGATAAATCTACGCTTTGTTGTGCCTGACGGATGGCTGTGAAAATGAAAATTCACCACGGCATGTTGCTGTGTCAGGAGGAAGGTCACTTCAGATTTCTTTGCTTCTCCACTCGGGGTGAAGCCATAATAACCATTCTGTCTCAGAATCAAGTTGTGAAGCTTTAATCTTTTCTTTAGCTTGTTCTGCTCATTAAGTTGACAGGTTTCTAGATTGTTTTGTTCCACCTCTGCATCCCTGCATGGATACACTATGAGAGCAGACTAAAGAAAGCACAGGTTCCTCTGGTGTGTTAACAATATCTTTTTATTTGATCTTTTATACCGAGGGAGAAAGGTTTCATATTTATAGAGCTGTGATTGTTTGTCTGCGTGTGATTGGTGACATACATAAGGGTATTGTTTGGTTCTTTTACCCAACTTGATAAATACCACAAGATGACAAATCTTTATTACAAAGTTGTAGTTGAGGCCTGACATTCCAAAAGACCAATTTCAGATAGTTAACAAGTCTTGGACCAGGAATACATCACAGAAAAATGTCACAATGCCTCTCTTTGAACACCTCTTTACTATTTCCCCTCTCTGTTTCTCTCTCAGCTCTCCTGTGGACATTCAACGAATTGTAGCTCTTCTCTTTCAATTTGCCGACCGTGTTACTGCGCTCCACAATATGCTGCCCCGGGGGACCGTGGGCAGGCAGGAGCAGCGGCCCTGGTCAGGTCCGGAGAGAGCCGATAACCTTTCGGTGTTGCTTTAGCACGCTGTGTAAAGAACAATCAGTGCTTATCGGCGTTGACTACAGGCGAATGCTAATTCAATGTCATGCAGTCAGACTGCAGTGGGAGAATGAGAACATCACCAGCTCACTCTCTGACAACCTGTCATCTACAACCGACGACAAATAACTTAAAGAAGACTGGAGAAAGGCTTTAAATTGCCCCTCTAATCTATGTTTTAGAGTAGCACTGGAAATTTATTTCAGTTTTACCCTGCAGCTGTCAAATGCAGTATCGCCACTGCATGAAATGAGGAAAAATATTTATTCCAACAGCACTGCTGGACTGATGTGAAAAGATAACGTAATAAAGAAAAGAAACAGTAGCTGGTCACAAACACTAAGGGGTGATTCTCTCTATATGACCACATGTTTGCACTTGTACATTTATAGGCGCTGGGAGCAAAGCTGCATATGTAAGAAAGAATTTCTTGAAGTTCTGTGAAATCTCATGAATTTGATCGAGTAGTTTCATTTCAGTCAGAGTTACTTTGGCGTAAAGACAACAAGTTTGGAGACCGAAGAAGCACATTTAGAAAGCGACCCATCTGGGGATAGCTACATATCAATAAGGAGAAATTAACTAAAAGTATGGAACAAAATTTACATACTTAAATATAGATTAGATTGTAAATGTTTCCGCAGTTAGACTCTGATTGAGCGTTATAATTATTGGAGTGCCAGTCTAGTGAGAGAATGACAGAATATGAAGACCAGTAAAAGAGTAACTCTCAAAATGATAAAAAATCAAACAAACCAAAAGAGCTAAATTGATAGGTAGATCCTGTAAATTCCTCATTTATGCTCAATTATTAAAAATAACATCTGCATGGGCTCCAGATTTATGTAGGCTATATATTTTAGATAAAGATTAATTACATGTTGTTAATCACATTAACATGCATTAGCAGCAATCTAACCTCATTCACTCTGACCTTAAATTGTAATATCATCTTTTCTGAAATTTTAAATACAGCTATGGTTACTTAGATGTTCATAATGAAGTGTGCTAGCTTAAAAAAAAACATTATACAGTTGATCTTGAAATTGAACTCAACAGTTAAGGGTCATGAAATTAACTTCGTATTTTATTTTTCTAGAAAACCGCTTCAGGGTTGATGGTTGTGGCACAAAGTCAGTAGGAAAAAGTCAACTTTCTATGCAGCTGCTAGCATATTTAACATTAGCAAAGGGGTAATTTATGGACTGCCATCTGGTCTGTAAAGGTTACTACCACAGGCAATTCAGACATAATAGTTCAACAAGAACTTCATTAGAGACACATCAGCATGTGGAAGCTTTTCTGTCTGCCGGGCTCAGAAAGGACCAGTTGGTTTGTTCCAGAAAAAGTTGACATTTGGAAGTTTTTCTCTGGCTCTGTCAATCTGTCTAATTTGCCTCTTTGCTCTCTTGTCTTTCACCCTCACAGCGCGAATCGTGCGGAGCCGTCAGTGGTGTGAGATGGCTCCCTGCCTGGAAGGGGAGGTCTGCAGCCTCTTGTTCAACAAATCTGGCTGGACCTGCACCAAGGGCAGTGGTCGCATCAAGACCGTCACGGTAATTTACACGACGTGACATTAATACACGCCATATGCACTTACAGCATCACGCCTTCATTATCAGCATGAGTTACCCCTGCGAGCCAGGTTATGTGTCATGTTAGCCTTCAGCCCTGAGATACAGGGAGCATGTTTCAGTCAAACAGTAGGTCAGTACCCAAGCTTTAGGACACAACCTGGCCTGTGATGCTAGAATGTGTTATGACTAATTGCATTTTTTAATAAAAGCTTAACACAATCACTTAACACACTTATGATGCTGTTGGACTTATGAGATTCACAGGAAGTCATAGGAAATCTCTACACCAAGTTATATAGTCACTGGTTTAACTCTCTACAACTGCTGGTTAGTGAATCAGATCACTCTAACCACATGTCAAAACTAATCTGTGCACATTTTAATCTGATGCCAATTCAGGCAACAGGAGCGAGAAACTGCAAGTGAAATATTTCAGAACTTGTTGAAAATGGGTGTGAAAAACGACACACCTTTAGGTAAATATTTTTATAAATAGGTTTTGTAAAGTAAATACATAGAATTAGATGGTACAGTGCTGAATAAAGGGATGACTCAATTATAGAGTTATCCAAGAGACTGGGTTAGGATAATTTGTGTCAGCTATTTTTAATTAGTTAGGTTTAGGTACCAATTTAGGGTAAAAAAAATACAGACCTTTATCTTTGTTTTGCACAGCACAGCCAAATTTCTGCTTCCGCATCAGATTAAATTAGAATATTATACATGCCGTGCTACTTTGCTCAAATATGCAGAACACAAATGTAAGATCTTACAGGACATAAATGGTTTTCTCATAATGCTAACAAAACAATCTACCTGCAGCAATTTCTCCTTTCTTAAAGCCCTGCCACTCCATTTAAAGACTGGGTTCAGTGGTTGTGCATACTATCAACACTAACATCTTCCCTGTTTTCTGTGTTGCTGTGATTTTAATAAAAATGACTGTTCCAACTTTTTTTAGCCCTCTATGCACTCATAGAACCAGACCCTTATCAGTTGCCATTGTTTAAAGCACCAGAACTGAAACCCCACCATCATTAATGCACATGTTCCAGAGGCATAAGCTAAAAGCTCACATCGGTGTAGGTCACTTATGCAGACTGCAAGCTAAGGTTTGCAAGCTAAGGTCTGCATTAATCTGAGCAAAAATCCAGCTTTAGAAGGTAAAACTCTGCTCCGTTTTCTTGTTTACAGAGGTAACACATAACCCCAACAATACCATTGTATGAGACATCATCTGAGACCAAAAGACCCAACACAAAGATACTTGTCAGAAGTTGTTTAATTGCTTATGCCACACAATCACACACGTACATACACTTTTACAACAGACATTCAGAGGTTATACTTTAATTCCCCTTTAGCTGGATTTTATTTGTGCAAATTCTTCTATTTTGGTAACCTGGAGCCCTTTAAGAGACATTGATAGAAGGTCCTGCAACTTGCCACATTCATTCATTCATTCATTCATTCCTTTTTCTGTACCGCTTAATCCAATTCAGGGTCACGGGTGGGCTGGAGCCTATCCCAGCAATTATCAGGCGAAAGCAAGGCGCCAGTCCATCGCAGCAACTTCCCACAGTTTTGGGAAAATATAAATTATTCAGTCAATTTTTTGCCCCCCCCAAAAAAAACTCAACATGTTAAATAAGTGAGAGATTTTCCATCTGAAATGTGATTTGTTGGTATTTGAGAACCCATAAACCAGCAGGAAACTAATCTGGATTGTAGCCCTTCAGTGTTTTATAATGTGTGTTGGTTTTCACCCCATGTATTTTCTGTGTATTTGTGGAATCACTGGAAGTTAATGAAGATCCCATAAAGAGGAAGTAAACATGGACAGCTGATGGAAAACATCTGTTGTGGCATCACATATATACACATGACCATGAATGGAACATGTTGAAAAGCTTTAACCCTGACAAATGTATTTTAGTATTTCATTTCTAAGCAAGAACAAAACTATGAAAGGCTTAAAAAAAAAAATCAATGTAGTGCTGCAGAGACAAGAACAATAGACGACCTCTTGCTGACTTTGTTAGAAATGTAAATGAATAAACATGTTACATTTTTAAAACCTCCAATATGGTGTCATCTGGTCCTCTGTGGGTTCCATAACAGCCCAACATGCATCCAATGCCTCAAAGCTGCCAATGATGCTGTACCGACTGAGAACTCTCATCTGATTCATTAGTGAGAGAATACAAGAAGCACAAAGCCCCTGCAATTTGTGTCTGCTTCTGAGTTAATATGTTCTTATTTTTTGTAATAGTAGAAAATAAGCAAATGAAAGCCAAGAGTTTAAAAAAATCTCAGGAAAAAACAATAATTGCTCTCCAGGTTCTGCTGCTTGCTTAGCAAGTGGCAGTCACCATGGCTACAGGACTCATTGTCCCCGTGTGGTTCTCACTATGCCACTTGGAAATTTCACAGTGTGCAGCTTTATGCTCAGCTGACACAGAGCAGTTAATGAAGAAGGCTTATTCTCTCACCAGGTGATTTTTTACCAGTTATTTTTGATATACTGCATACAGTAGATCAGGAGTCCTCAAAGTCCGGACTCCGGTCCAGATCCGGACCGCGAGGCACATCAGTCCCAAGTTATGTTTTGAATTACAAAACACTATTAACTTTTTCAAAATTACTCTTCCACAAATAAGAAAATACATTGTTTATAGTGTGAAATAGTGTCCTTGGATATTATTCACGGCAATTTAGTGATAACAACTCTTTATGCTCACCAACTTTTGCCGTCTCGCCTATTACCGGTAAATGGTGTGTCTCGACCGTCTGTGACAGCCAGCCTGCCCTCCGTATGTGTAACAGGCAGGAGGGCATGAGCAGAGGGCTGCTATAAATGACAGGAACCAGTAGCTTATCAGTACACAGACGTTTGTAACGTTTGACCCAATCAGAAGCAGAGTATGGCACGCATTTGTAACAACTCGTCCAGTAGCAAACTAAATTAAACTAGTGCTCAGACGCATCAACTGCAATTGATTGCGGGGAAACAGTGTCATGTCTCCCACAAGGCTTGATGCATTTGGACTGTTCTGATTGTTTTGGACTTCGTATGTCACTTGAAGTTAAGAAGTCAAATTTAGAAAAGTAGTGGTCAGGTTCTCATGTTTATGTTGATTGTTTTTCCTTTTTTATCTCATTTGATTTTTTCTCCAGAATGTGGGGAATTTAATTTATGTTAAATATTAAGTTATTAGTTTATCTTTTACTATTTTTGTTATTATTATTATCTTAGTTATGTATCTTGTTTATACATGAAAGGAAATACGGTGAAAAAGTTTAATCAATAAATGTGTTTTTGCAAATTTTTCCAGACCTCTGGCCTTCAATGGAGAGTAGATATGGACCTTTGAAAAATAAGTTCAAGAACCCCTGCCGTAGATCATCCATCCAGGGGCGGATCTAGATCAGGGGCAACTGCTCTCCCCCCACTTTAGAACCTTACCCCCAAACCTGCCCCCCCAACTTTTGTCCTTATATTATACTTGTAAAAACACATCATCTGTAATTCCAAAAGCCTCTCATAGCACTAAAATAGAATATAAATTCACAAAAAGATAATAAATTAAAAAAATATAGAATTTAATATTAGGCCCCCAAAAATGTAGTTACTGCCCTGCATCAAACCATGTCTGACTCTTGCAGCGATCCGCGGCTGCACGCGGTGGTGCGACACAGACATGTAGGAGATTTCTGCCTGCAACCCGGCAGAATGGAGCAACTGCGCGGACCAACTTTCTGCAGGTCAAGTCAGTTTCTACAGGTGATATTTTACCTCAAAGTTGAAGTTAAATTAAATGTGTAAAGAACTGAACGTCCGCTGAAGGCGACAGACGGTTTAATACGTCCATTAATCAGGTGACAACAGTGACTCACTAGCGTGCGAACACATTTCCCTGTTAGCTGGTTTTTATTCCTGTAAACAGGAGTGCACTTTATGAAGAATTTAAACATGAAAACAGTTTGGAGGATTTCCATTTCATGAGCTGGAGCTTCAGTGACAGTTTAGTGCGATCAATATCAGCAATAAGGCTGATCAATTAAACCAGGTTACAGTAAGATGGGACAATAACAAACAGGCTTTGATAATAATTAGTCTAAATGGATCCATCTTTTATTCCAGCTGGACCACATGAGGTGATTTTATTCTCTGTATAAATTCCAGAGCAGATATTAGATAAAATGATGTTTACAGTAAAAACGTGCAGGTGTGTTATAAGGTCAGATATGTGAAACTTTACTAATGTAGCTAATTTTTTTAATCAGTGATTCTGATAAAAACAAAATTTGCAAATCTTATAACAGAGAAACACTCTGAAGCTATTAGATCATTCTAATTGTCAATATATATTTTTAGATAATCAAAATACAGCGATGATTATCCGATCATCAATCTAGTTCCCTTCAGTGTTGCAGAAGCTCCAGATTCCAGATGATTGTTGCACAGCACCATAACTGTCATCTTCAGCTCCCCTAAAAAAGATGCTGGTATCTGTCCTGTACGTTACAGTAGTTATACAGTTCAGTTCTGTTTTGCTGACATCGTTTTTCAAGTATTTCCTGAAACTCTTCACATCATCTAACCCCAACATGGTTCAAACATGAGCAGAAAGAACATACATCACAGAAACCATCAGAATGACGTAGACATGCTTCATTTTCCAATTGATCAGATTGTAAAAAGGTTTAAAACTTCCTTCTTGATCCGATTGAACATTTATTCTGATCAAGACTGATAAACTGAGGAGTTTACATGACACATTTTATGCTCATTGAACTTATGGGATCAAAAGTGCTCCTAAATCCAACTAATATAACCAGTCTAGACCTCTTGGCCCTCCTTTGCCACCCCACGTAAGATTGTGCCAAAGTTCTCTTAAAAATAAAGTAAGACATTGTAGAGATTTAAGAAAGTGTGTTTTTATGTTTTTTAATTACCTTTTTAGCAATAAAGTCCCAAGAGCTGGTTTGCAAAAAGGTGAAATTAGATAAAATCTTACAGGCACTTTGGGCAGCCAAACTAAGATGTAAAGGACATCAACATGTCATCATTTCACATTGGCTGATATGACAAATTTGTTTGCAAATATCTTCCTATATGTTAGGGGACTTCTGTTTTTGTTTTCCTTATTCACTGCTTCCTCACTCTAACCAGTTGAAGCCATAGACTGGTTGAAAGGTTGAAACATATATCTGCTCTCCTTGAAACTGGTTGTTTCTTCCTGCTAAAAGATAGTTTTCCCTTCCACTTTAACCAAATTCTTGATATGAGATATCTATCTTGATATCTATTCTAAATGAGATTACTTATGCGCTATTTTTTGACTACGTTAATGAAATGAAATTGATTTGCTTATCTTCTCTTGTTATTTTGATTTCCAACTGCCGTGTGAAATATCTGAAGGCTCCACCTTATGCACTTATTTGACAACTTTGTCTTTAGACTGTTTGATGCCGCTCACGTAGCTCATACAGCTGTCAGCTGTTGATTTAAAAACATTATAAAGTCATAGAGCTGAGATGACCTGCAGAGTCAAGTGATAATATTTTTTGGTTCATTGAAACAAGCAACCCCTTTTCATTGAAGTAAATGTATCCAAATGTAATTTTTAAAAAAAGAAAAGAAAATATTCTGTCCACCCTGCTTTAAGGGTGATGTTGTCCCAAGTCTGTATGATGAAAAGGCAAAGAAGTGTGAAAACAACTCTAAGTCAATTTTAAATTTATGAATAGCACATTCAAGTTAAATTCTTATACGGTTCAATTAATGCGTTCAAACTTAGTCTGGTTTTGTTAATGATTGCTGATCCTGTTTATTTGTGGCAAAGCTTTAGTGCTTCAATGACTTCACCGAGTAAATTGGGAGACTTTAGTGTTTCTGCCCACAAAAATTTACAAACACTTCCTCAGATATTGAGAATATACATTATATCCCCCACAGACACCTGAGAAGTTTACATTTGAAATAATCCAAGATCCTACATTTCATAAGATAACACTGGCCAATATACCAACCATGGCTTGACTCTACCTCAGGTATGAACATGTCTAAGTGAAGAGAGGATAACTAAAGACAGGAACAGGATTAAACAACGAGGAACCGTGCATTATACGGTTTTAATGCACGAAGCGGAGTGCATTAAAACCGTATGATGCACGGGTCCTCGTTGTTTAATCCACTTATACCATGGTCCCACACCGTAAACATTTCATAACAAATGATTATTTTTTTACACAAAACTTGCTAAATGCGCTTAAGTATAAGAACTATTTTATGTTTGCCTCGATGTACTTTTCATGCTAAACAAACTTTCCACGCTGCAACACGATTCTCTCATTCACCTGTCAAAAGCCAGATGATCTGAACCAGTTGATTAAGGCGTTGCTTAGCGGAGTTATATAACTGTGATTTAACTTGCCGAACTACGTGTGCGTATATACGAAAATAATGCATGCCAGTTGGCATAAGAATTCTCACTGACTGTGGTATAAAGGGATTTAATTTACAAAGACAGTGCAGGTCAAAGCAAAATGCAACTTGTTGATGTCAGCAAGAGATGATGAGACAGATGAAGCAGGAGCGACATCTGTCCTCATCGTCAGATACAAGATGCCAGAGGTCAACTTACAACCGGGTCAGCTGTTTTTATTCCGGCTTATCTCCCTCACGTGATGTCTCTGTATCTCCCTCTCTCTTTCACCCCCTTCATCCGGCCACTTTGTTCAGCTGTGGCAAATTTCCCACTGTTTTACATAATGCTCTCTGACAACACATTTAAGTTTGTACAGGCATTAACAAAAATGCATCTTACGTGTCTCACTGGATATACTTAATGAGCTGTTGCTGAGCAGTTTTGTTGTCAAAGTAAATCACAAGTGATGCTGAAGAGGCAGGGAGGAAGATTTCCTCGTAGAGGCATAGAGGTGTCCAAAGATATTTGTTTTAAAACCAGGATGCAAATTCTGGAAGATGAATAAAAATGAGAAATCTATGAAGATGATTGATCACACCGGATCGAGGAGGAAAGAATGGAGATACAGACAGAGAAGAGAGTTTTCTTTGTCCACATCTGTGTGCAAGTATCTGAGAGAAAGAAAGTGCAGAGGAGGAAAGAGAGAATCTGTGTTCTCGTGGTCGTGATCATTTTACATCGTGTTCAGTGTGACTGTGGTTTTGTGAGAGATGATAATAGCTGTGCTCATCATTCATGCTGTCTTGGATAAGTTTGCTGGAGGTGGAGTTAGCAGATAAAACAGAGTGACAAATGTACCTGATGGTGGCATATTGTGCAGAAAGTGTGCATCTCATAAAACATAATGTAATATTCGCAGCAATTATTCACAGAATTTTGATATTGCTTGATATTGTCTGAATCCATTATCACATTACATGCTGAATTTACTTTCTACTTCCTTATGAATTTTAGAACAATTTAAGCAACTAAGATAATCAAAAATAAATGGGTTCACTTGCTTAAATTATTTAAAAAATCTAGTATCTTTGAAAATATTTCTGTTCCATTAGGTTTTAATATAACGTAAACCATCTGAGTTGTATTTCCCAAGTATTTTGGTGCTGGAAGTCAGCTGAATTGAGTCAAAAGAATAAACATTTTAAGATTTCTAATGCAATTAACAAAAGAAAAATTAGCGATAATTCATGTCAAGCTCCTTACACATCACTTTTTCCCAGAAAAGGAAAATCATCCAGAAATAGATTATGGTATAATCCCTTCACCTTATATTCTTAATGCCATTCTGGCACTACTATAAAATTTCCCTGTAGATGGAAAGTGCTAATTAGCAAAAGTTCTTTGCTGAGTTCTTTTTTACAGATTTTTCTATGAATTTTTGTGGTCCTTTTACAATGAGTTCTTTTTTGTTGTTCCCTCCCTGAACTATCTTGTCATGGCCACAAATGTAAGAATGTTCAAATCTTACAGGCAGACTGAAAAAAACTATTCTTTCTCCTCAAAGGATAAATTCTTTGCATTATGCACATTATCTACCTACAAGCCAACACACAAACTCTGCTTTTAATCAAACAGCCAGATTGTCATTAATTTAATGCAACAAAGTCATGCTTCTGTGAGAATGAATTCCTCTGAAATTGACAACCTTATTGCCTTTCCTCTGGTGTCCCCACCCTCTGATGCATGAATTATTAAAAAACAGTGCCACTTCTTTTTCACATACAATATTTTACTTCTACAGACATGCTTGTCTTTATTTTCAATCCTATTTGACTGCTCTATTTAGTTTATTTATTACTATCTATTCTATAAAAATATATAGAAAATAATATGTTGTTATAATTATATGATATAAATATTCTGTAAAAATATAGCTATATCATTTTCTTTTCCTGTTTATCACTGAGGCAAATTTTTAAACTATTGATTCTTCGGTAAGTGGCAGTGTATTGGATGACTCATGGATGTCCAGTGAAGTGGCTTATTTGCAGATATACCATCCACACTCATGCATATACTATAGGATAGAGCCTGACTGATATGTAATTTTTGGGGCTGATGCCAACACCGATATTTGGGGCTTTCAAAAGCCGATGTCTGATATATCGGCCAATATATGAAATAAGAACATGGATATACACAGGATACATACTTTACATGAACACAAATACTTATAATACCCAGAATATGAATCAAGACTAAGAAACAGAACAGCATAGAAATAATATATATATATATATATATATATATATACAGTATATATAGGCGCATGTGTGTGTATGTGTATATGTATATGGATATATATGTTTCTTCTTCCATTGTTTTTTTGTGTTAATTTTGTTTTATTTGTTTTATCTGGATGCTATATTTTTTGTTTTGTTGGTGGAAGTGGATGCTGGGGCCCTGTTGATGTTATGCTGTATGTAAACTGGAAACTGTAAAAAAAAAAAAATGTATTAAAAGAATTCATTAAAAAAAAAGAAGAAAAAAGAGTAGCCTGCATTTCTTTTGGTGCAAGGAAATAAAGACTTGTTTTCTTTAAAGCTAAAGTTTAACCCTCTGTTTTACACTGTTAAACTGGCCCCGTCTTTTGGCATAAAGGGAAATAGCTACATTGTTCCAAGGAGTAAAACATTGCACAGTAAATGTACAACTACTTCACCTCCCTTAACTCTTATCTGGTTGCTACACAAATACAGTTTAAAGGTAGGGTAGGAGATGTTTTTTACTATATTGCTTAAAATCCTCTTCACACCCTGATTGCAGCCAATTAATTAAATGCTCTAACACAAAAAGAAAAAAAAATTGTCACCTGTGAAAGGGACAGGACTGAAAAAACACCATCCAATCATTTTAACGGGCCCATTATAAAAGATTGAATGGTAATACTTCCATCAAATTCAACTGCCATTTGCCCTCCCCCTGTGTTCCTCATTGGCATATGGTGTTCCCGTGCTCTGGAGGCGTGGCTTCCGGGGGAAAACTGAAGAGAGGAGTTTGGACTTTTGAATTGTGTACTTTCAAAATGTAGCTTGCTCCAACTGTTTTTCCAGGATCTCCTACCCTACCTTTAAGTTTCAAATCATCAGCATAATGACATCCTACATCTCCATATGTAACCCTATGTAATGATGTCCCCTTTTCACACATCTTGCAAGTGCAGGGGTAGGCAACTCCAGTCCTTGAGAGCTGCAGTCCTGCAAGTTTTGGATGTTTCTGTGTTTCATCACGCCTAACTTAAATTAATAAGTCACTGAGCAGAACTTGATCAGCTGCTGCATCCATTTAATTTGAATCAGGCATTAGAGCAGGTAAACATCTATAGGACTACGGCTCTCGAGCACCAGAGTTGCCTAACCCTGTGCTAGTGTTTACTAGACTGCAAATGCTCACAAGAATAAAGAAAGAGTTGATGGGAGCTGTTTATAAGTAGTTTTGCTTTTATTGAACCTTTGTAAAACTAATGTAAATGGTTAGTTCTGCATGTTCCGGAGATAATGATTAGACACCAAAATCTACAAGGTCACAGCTTACACATAATTATATACTCAATGAGAGTTTAAAATTCCCATGGTGTCACATGGATGCAAACAGCTAAAAGCCTTGAGATACACTGCCATTTTACAGTTTACAACCACGTGGACATAAGTACACATAACACCTTATCTGGTGAGACTGGATTGTATCTAACTTCTCTTAGAGGGGATTCTTTCTCTGTGCATGTTTAACAAGTGTATTTCTGCAATGTGCTGGTTATAAAGTTGCTGTGATACGGAGTAATCCCCTGGAGAGAGGCCATCTCAGTTTATTCTGACAATAACGGTGATAAAGATGATGCACTCCAGTGCCCATGCAAATCAAACAGATGTAAGAAAATGGAAGCAAAATTAACGGGATTTTTTGTGGCACTCAAGCAAGGAACAAGGAAGGAACCCAATTTCATTGTTTTGTTTTTTTTTTTGTTTTAAATGACACACACCTCTCATATAGGAGAATTATACACAGGGGAGAGGTTAGGTATTCAAAACTAAAATAGTCGATATTCCAGAAGCAGAAATTAGGAAAGATACATAATAAGCCTCAACAACAGAGGTTAAAGGACTTTTATATGTAACTGCATGTACAGTGATGAACTAAAAACAACAACAAAAAAGGAAATAAACCTTCTGTGATAGTAATTTATTTCAAACTTATCTCTTAATCAGTTTAGGTTAAAGGCTTTGCTCATATGCTCATCAGTTGTTGTTAATATAAAACTGCTTATTAAAACAGGATCAACTTGATATAATGATAGAGCGATGCAGTGATGTAACTGCATTACACGCTCATGACACACGTCCCCTGCACCTGCAACTCTTTCAGTGCACTCAGCTTCTTCCTCGCCACTCGCCCTCTCATGTGTGTGCAGCTCACAGTGGTACTGTCAGGTCACACACTTACGCCTAACCTGCTAATGGAGTTTGCATATGCAGCCTGCTCTCCATTGCCAGATAACCATTAATATGAATCATTCTCTGGACAGCCCTCCCCCACCCACCCCAGCAGGCTGGTGATTTGTCTTCACTAGTGAGCCGCTGAAATTCACATATGATATTCTCTAAGGTGAGTTGTGCAATCCAGGAAGACTTGGGAGGGGTTTTATGAGATTTGCTTCATATAGGGATTTAGATGTGGAATTGCACTGTATAATTACACAAGCTGTGCTGAACCTTGCAATTGACACTGAATGTATTTTGAATGTACAAAGACTGGATATGGACATGACATTCAGGTAGAATTTAGAATATTAAAATAATTTAGCTCTTTTTAAGTAAGCAGTAGGGTTGTGAGATTGCATCACTTGCTCTCTGATTGATGAGAGCGCTGTTGAGAGCTCTACTGAGCCCTAATATCAGCCTTTGCAAAGTGATGAGCTCAAATTGAAACTATGAACATCAAAAGTGCTTTTTTTTTGCTTAATAAAAGCAGACTATTTAAGAAAAAAAGTATATTTCATGTGCTAGAGGGTGCCTTAATTATGAACTCTAAGTGCTGGAAACCTTGATTTGATCACAATCAGAAAGTATTTTCACACACATTTCATCCCACAGACAATACTCAACTGTAGCTAAAAGAAAAAAAAGCTTCCTACACCCACACAACAAATGCTACTGCATGGTAGTGTGTGGCCTGAAGGGAAGCAAACTCTTGAAGTTGGGCATTTTTTGCCAAACGAAGTAGAGTTGCAGAATATGCTGCTTACACACACACACACACACACACACACACACACACACACACACATTGTGCGACCCAGTAGGTCAGAGAGGCTTGCATCATTTTTTTTAGCATTTTTCTATTTTTCTGCTGTGGTGGCCTTCCTCCAGCTATGTGCTCTTTGTTCCTGCATCAGTCAGGGCAGAAAACGGGTGGAATGTGTGTAGTCCTGCCAGTGAACATAACCTCATCACCAGCTAACACTGCAGGCTTTTTGAAAGGAAGCCATATGATATAAAAAGTCTCAATTTGTATAGCAAAAGATAAGCGAAATGTGTACTTTTATGAGGAGTAAAGATAAAGAAAAAGGTGTTTGACTCAAACATGTAACAAACATGATGAGGAGGTACAAAAAAGAACTGGATTTATGCCACCACATCAATACAAATGTTCCAGTTCAGTTATGAAGGAGTTATGAAATTCTCACCTCTTATCAAAAGAGGTGAAAAAATGACATGAACAGATAATGTGGTTCGATAGTGCTGTTATGTAACACTTTATAGCACCACAGTCATAAAAGCCTGTGTCCACAAACAACCAGGCAGTCAAGACGTGTCGCCATGGTCCCCACTGTGCTGGCAGCCCATCTGACCAGACACCAGAGTGCTTTCCTCTCATTATTTCAATTTAGTCATTGTGGACAGGCACTTAAAGATTATTTCCGTGTAATAATAAACAATCTGAGGTGCACTCCCCAAAAATGTCCTGACATGTCATTTATATAAATTATGTTCTACTTTTCAGGTGAAGAGTACTAACATTGTGACAGTTTAGTGTACTGTTCTGGTTTGAACAAGATGTAAGCAGAATTAGCCTGCAGACAACATAAAACACAGCCTGATTAGCCTGAAAACATCATAAATTGATGTACCCTAATTATAAGTGAGGCCTGATCTTTGTCTAGATTATACTTAACTCTTCAAAGTCTGTACATTATTGAGCTACCTAGTGCAGCAACTAAAGCTACAAGTCTCTTTGGGAGTCTCTAGTGTATGAGCTTGGCACATCCAGCCTCTTGGATTTTTGCCCATTTTTCAAAGTAAAATTGCTCCAGATCCTTCAAGTTGGGTTCTGCTGGTGTAAAACAATCTTTTATGTAATGACATGGATTCTTAGTTGGATTGAAGTCTGAGCTTTAACTAGGTCATTTCAACACATTTTAAGATTTCTCTTTAAACCACTCAAGTGTTTCTTTTAGCAGCTTGCTTTGGGTCATTGTCCTGCTGGAAGATGAACCTTCATCCCAGTCTGAAATCTCTGAAAGACTGAAACATGTATTCCTCAAGACTTTTCCTGTGTTTAGCACCACCCATTGTTTCCTTAATTCTGACCAGTTTGTCAGTCCCTGCCAGTGCAAAACATCTCCATAGCATGCTGCTGACACCACCATGCTTTACTGTGGGGATGGTGTTCGTCTGGTAATGAGAGGTGTTGGGTTTGTTCCAGACAGAGTGTTTTCCTTAAAGGACAAAAGTTACAATTTAGTCTCATCCAACTGGAGTCTCTTCTTCCTGATCTTTGGAGTCTCCCACATGAATTTTAGCAAACCTCTCTGTAAACAGGTGCTTTATTCTGGTTACTCCTCTGTAAAGCAGAGGTCTGGGAGGTATTCACCAGCATTTGTTGGAGCTTTCCAGTTCCTTGAGGGTTACCTTTGGCGTGTTTGTTGCCTCTCTGATTAATGCTCTTCTTGCCTGGTCTGTGAGTTTTGGTGAACAACCTTCTCTAGACAGGTTTGCTGTGGTGCCATTTCTTTTCATTTTATAATGAATGGTGCTCTGTGGGATTTTTAAAGTTTTTATAACCCCATCAAGATTTGTACTTTACCACAACTTTGTCCCTGACCCCTTGATGTTCCTGGTATCAACTGCTTGGTGGTTTCCATCAAGATCATGTGACACTTAACTTATGTGTCACATAAGTTAGTAAATTATGTGATGCATTCTGAACTGTCAGCACCAAATCTTAGTTAGGGTTGTAAAGCAAAAGTAGTAAATATGTGCGCATGAATTTTTTGTTTGCTTGTTTGTTGTTGTTGTATTGTTTTTTGTTTTGTTTTTTACCAATTTTTGATTACTCCAGTGACTACATGTCATGATCTATACTTATCATGCAAAAACAGAATTATTAAAAGAAGATTACAAACAACCTAGAATAAATGAGAGTACTGTTGCAAAGTTTGACGAACAACAAGTAAACTGATAAACATGAATGCTACTGGTGGTGATGGGTCACATTAGCAGCTAATATTTTGTTTATGAGGGTAATTTCTTATTCTTATTTCATTTATCTCAAACTAAACAGCTCATTACTGAAAATGAAAGCTCTTTTCAGAAGATCCTACAGTGCTCCTTTGCCTCCCACTCTGATTTGTGGTTTCATTTTCTTTGTACGTGACTTTAAACTTATCTTTATGTGATTTAAATCTTTTTTTTCTTTAGGTTACATAAATTGTTCCCATTTGCTTCAATGCAGCTCTTGCATTTTTCGCCCACAGAATCTTATGCAACAAGATCTGTATTCCCAGTGGGATGCCATCTTTAGATAGATGTGGTCTATGATGTTAAAATCACTTTCATTAAATCCTGCAACACTGTGACTAGCAGCATGCATTAAGCCTAAATAAAATGCATGATAACAGAAGTAAACAAGGTTGTTACTTGAATAGTAACTCCCTGTACCAAAAGCTCCGACAGATACATACATTAGAAATATGGCCTGACTAAGAAGATGTGGAATAAATGTTCTTGTTTCCATTATAGCAGGAGAATATCAGGAGAGGAAAATTAGAACTGTAGGTCATGTTTGCATCTTCAAAATTTGTTGAGAAACTAGACTAGAAGATTTTTAAATATTAGATATGCATGCCGTGCGCCATGTTCTTCAGTGTTCTGCTGGCTTTCTGCATCATTCACAGTCGATGTTATTAAATTCTGTTCAATCATGCAAGACTATTAAAATCTATTTCGGTATGTTTACTTAGAAAAAGCAATCTCCATTAAAAGTTGGTTCTTTCTGCAGTGTCAAGATAAATGCTAATGTACAAGACATGTTTTTTCTTTAATTCACTGATAATCAGATGAATGAATGCTACACCATCCTGTCTTTGATATATGCATCAGACAAAAGAGCGTAGGTCCAGCTTTTATGTTTCACTGGCCCACCTCCAGGCTTTCATACACATGTCTGCTTGTGAACTGACAGTGCTCTTGTCATATTGTATCTGACAGCCTCTCCCTGGTTCCTCAGGGATAACATATTGTAGCTGGGCTGCTTTGATTTTGGACGTAGGCCTACTGCCTGAAAATGACTGATGTTCAAACAACATGCGTGGCCCTGCCAAGCATACACATTGTACATAGGAGTTACGCTTGATAAGCAAATATACTCTTTATTCCAGTTTCATTTGCAGGTCTTCTATTTATCAATCTGAAAAGAAAAATGTGCTTCTTTGGTTTCTCCTCATCTGTTTGTCAGACGCTGTGGCATGGTCATCATTCTTGAGGAGATAGCGTGTGGAGTGATGCAGAAAATATATTGAAATATGTTAGATTGATAGAGATGTTCTCCATAGAGAGAAACAGCTCCCTCAACCCTACAATTCCATTTAACGTTTTCATATATATTATCACAGGTGTTGTGTTACTGTCCAGAGATACTGCAGGAAGTTCCATGATTACATTTTCACTCTGTAATATTTCCTCTGGCATTTATTCATGTGATATAAAAAAACAAACATATTGTGTTTTTGTTGTTTTTTTTATTTCCTCTTGTACTGCCACTGTCTATTAAAAGAGTTCTTTTATCAAAATTGCTTCACCAGACATATGTTGCCCCCCTTCTCCTATCAATCTGAGACCCAGACTGATTGTTGCCCCTTCTGCTGTCACTTTCAGCTCACTGTACCCCGCTCCCCCTGTTTGAAGTTCTGTCATTGCCAGGCTTTGAACTGCCACTTGTGTTTTACTCTACACGCTGCTTGTCTCCGGAGTTTTGTCTGGTGTGAAATTGTCTGAGCCATAGGCCACTAGTCAGTGCAGGGATTTTGTGATAATGAATGCAGAAAGCCCTGCCATGGACTGGGCGCACCCTATCGTAAAAATGCTGGTGCTTTTGAAGATTTTGATCTTTTTGTTTGTGTGTTTTTAATAAACTGCCTAGTGCTGCTACCACATTATGATCTTAGCAAGCTAACCCGAACAGAATGTTAAATTTGTCCAATTCAAGTCGCCCTACAAACATAAACAGATTTGTTTCCATGGAAATGTTCAAATGCTGACATAGTAAAACACAGCATATTTGTGAAAATTGCTCTCATTGCTCTTTTTATTATTATCATTATTTGACTTTTATAAATGCTAGCTATTTTGCAGGTTAAGATTAACAGTCTTAAAAAAGACCATTCAGCATAATCAGTAAGCTTAATACTTCCTTACATTTTGCTGACTATACTTGAATTTAAAGGACATTATCAGAGCTTTTTCTCCTTTTAGCAAAACACCTCCTATCCCAGCTGACCTGTTTGCAGAGCATGCTGATTTGTTTTAAAAATCTAAATGTGTTTAACTTTCCATTCCAGACATCCTTTGGGCCCCATTAATTTCCTTAAAATCAATATTGAGGCTTGAAACGTGGTTGATTTGTGTTATTTCTCACTGTGAACAAGAAATCTGCATTCATTTTTGGCCATGAAACACAATTGGTGTTCAAGAACTCATCTTCCATATCAGCTTGATGTGGAGCCCATGTAAGCTTGTACTTACTCTTTTGCAATAAGTTTATCAGTCTTGTGCTTTCACAGAAGTCTGTTGCCAAGTCAATAAATTCAGCTTTAAGGAGCCAAAACTTTTTTTCATACATATTTTATTTTTTCTTGTAATGGGCTACCCTCACTTTGCAGTATTTCTATTTCTTACTTCAGTAAAGGATTTGAAATCTGGGCAACAGATGCCTGCCTGCCTGCCTGCCTTCTCTGTAGCTGACCCTCCAGAAATAAAGCAGCAAGCATGACCAGATGCTTTGTAACTAATCTGGTTTTGTTCCTCAGAGACAGCTTCGAGTCTGATGCTTTGATGCTTTTGTACATCAGGCTCATACTCAGAGTGTGAAGCATCCACTCTGGGACTTCAGTAAGCCTCAGCTTTGCTTGTTAGTCTAATAACAGCAGTTATTGTGGCCGGTAATCACTGGGACGTCCATGAGGCTCCAGCTGATGAAACCAGCCACATCCTGTGCAGGAGCCCACTTGTTAGGAGAGACCGCTAGGGAGAGATGTTTAGTTACTGCAGTGATGGCACGGTGTCTGTCTCCTTAATGGCAGGGTGGGCTGCTGGTGACAATTTTGTAGCTCGAGGTTCCATCAAAAGTGCAGTGTCTTCTTCCCTAGAGCACAGAGCAAACAAGCTGTCTGCTCTACCTACAACTGTTTTTCATTATAGCTGCAAAGATTATTATTATTTGTGTAATATCGGGTATATTGTATGATAAACATACTTTCATCATAAACCATACTGTGCTGACGATAAAGAGGGAAATTAATTAAATCTCCTAATATTTTTCCCAATATCTGCTGGCATGGTCTCAAATATCCATGCTGTGCACCTCATTTGAACTGTGAAACTTTATCATTTGTGCACAGTGCTCAATGTTTACAAGTGATGATGAAACGATGCCACCCCGAGCTCGTAGACGAGGTCCAAATGTTTCAATTGCACTGCAACACAAGCAATTAGTAAAGCGCTTGCTCTCTCTCCTTATCCGAGAATCTCCCTCATCCGTTGTGCCAGCGGGAGATGAATATGTTTTGGATGTCCTTGGATTTCTGTCGTGTAAACACCATAGGCGATCAGTGCTGTTTACAAGTGTGTGTGGCAGGCAAACAGCAGGCTTGCTATCTTGCACAGTTGGTCCCATGGGGCCAAGCTCACCTTGTTACCCTTTTAATTAGTGGGAGCAGTTAATAGTGCTGGCCGCCTCTGCTGCCTCAGCACTCTGCCCGACTTCAAGAATCACACCGATCAATACTAAAGACTGAGACAGGGAGACAAGGGAGAGGGAGGGATTCCTATTGTGGGAGCAGTTATGATGATTTTTGGATTGAAATCAAACAACATATTTTCTTTGAAGAAACCTTTGGGGTGGATGTAACATTATCCACCCTTTCTCTTTTTCCCCCTTGTACATTTAAAGGGATAATAGAGTTCCTGGGTTTCTCGTGCACATTCCTTTCTCTCAGTTTTCCTCTCCCACATCCCTGAAAATGAATGTAATCAAAAAGCTAAGGGTTTGCTCTGCAGATTCTATTGTGCCCTTATAAGCTTTTATCCCTTCCAACCACTCGCCTCCCGTGCTCATTTCTTTTCTTGTTTTGATTTAAAGATGCAGTGGAAGTACTTAGCATTTAGATGACATGCTGCTGGAGAGGTGTGATGGATCAGCGCCTCTTCAGAGGACTGGATTTCTTCGAGAGCGCCGGGGCCGGTCTGCCGGCAGGACAGACAGAGCGACAGATCGCAGAACGACAGGCCAGGCGGGCAGCGGAATACCAAGTCCGCCTTGCTGCTGCAGAAAGAGCCTGGCACAGCTGATGGGAGAGCAGCAGCGGCTGCTGGGAATGCCAATGTGCTAACCAGACAGCCGTCTCGCTTTGGCTCCTCTGATTGGTTAAACACACCATTAGCTTTCTGATTATGATTAGGCGAGTCATTATCTACACAAAAGTGGCTCATTCACTAGTATTAAGAAGGCAAGGAAGCAGTTTTCTTCCTCTGGTCAAGGGGAAAACTACATGTTGTTGTGTCCTCTTTAAGATGAATATAGGGGGCTAAGAAGTACTTACAAAGAAACAAAGTAGAGCAGTGTTTATCACCGTTCCTTACAGCTAATGTGATAAAATTTTGGTGCCATTGATCGAAGAAAAGAGAAGTCCCTCACTCGTTAATGCAGATGATGAGGTGGCCATTACTCGCTCGTATTTTCTGGATGAGGAGAGAGGCAGCATCCTCAGAGGTCATAAAAACTGATAGAGAACAAAATAACCTTGAGCTTGTTTCGTTTCTCCTTAGATATAATTGGCATGTGCGCCATCTGTACTTTTAAATGGACATATGCTATTCTGCATCCAAGGCCAATATACCCAGAAAGTTGAATAAAAGTTCATTCTGGTTCTCCTTCTCATCTTCTGACCCTTTTTCTCTTCCAGCCATTGCCCAAGGAGCCGTCATAGGATGCAGAGGAAAACAGCAAGTATGAAAGTTTTTCATTTGAACTTTTCTATGTTTATTTCAATGCTGAGAATGTAGACCCAGGTTCAAGTCATTTCAGCACAAAAGCAAGCACAGCCTGAACTTTGTAGAAAAGCAGAAATAATATCTTTTAAATAAAACCACAAGCAGAAAAGGCATGCTTCAGATTCAAAGAGCTGCAGTGAGCAATGGTTTATTGTTGCTCAGACCTGTAATGAATCAGTCACTATTGTCTATTCATCGCATATTTTCCAGTATCACATTCAATGCTGTGCTTAACCCCGTAAGCCCTCAGCTATTTATCAAAACCTCTATCTCAAAAACATTCTCAGATTTATTCAGTAACAGCTTCACAACTGGAAGTCAAAATTGAACAGCCTTTGGCTCAATGAGACACTTGGGAGAATTCAGAAATGCAGCAAGTCTCCCTATCTTAACACCAGGGCCAGACTTGCAGTAGATATGAGGAGCTCCTGCATAAACAGACTATTTCACATTTTCCTAACCAAAGCCGTAAGTTTGAGGATAAATAACAGCCTCATAAAAATCTCCGCCCCAGGTTTGACTAAATTTGTGCATCATCGCAGCAGTCGAAGGCCTCTTCAGTCAACGTTCCTTGCTTGGAAACCTTGTGTTTCAATTACAAATACAGCCAAACTCAAAGAAGGAGCTTCCAGAGTTAAGGGAGTTAGATGAAGTTCATCCAGGATGTGGAGAACTAACAATGGAATCCTCTATTTCAGGTTGTAGCTGCTTTGATATATCAGTATGGGAAAAAAGAGGGAATTTGGGGAGTTATTGGCAGTTTTACAATACATAAGAATTGAGACTAAAAAGCTCCCCAGTGGTTTCATCAAAGGCAGAGACCAGGTGTTTTTTTTCTAAGACAAAGCAGGACTAAATGTATGAGAGGAGTTTTTTTAGGTAAAGCAATATCTGAAAAAGGGGATTCTTTTACCTATTTCATTACAAATATATAAATATCACATGATAACAGCTTGCTGAGGTAAGGTTGTCAGCCTTGCATTCCTACAAGTCAATATCCTCTTCTTAAAAGTTATGTCATTTTATCCATGCTCTATTGGCAGATTGATTGAACTTGGAGAAAGTTGTTTTTCTGTTCTCTAAAAACAAGGAAATGTAGTAAAGATGGAAGTGAATCCCCTCTCCCTGGAACTTTGACTGAGTACCTATGAAGCTTTTATGCTCTGCGAAAACCACAGGCATTTGAAATCTGCATGCTCTATGTCTCCTAGCCAATATTCTAAGATTGATTTTTCCCTCCTCCACAGAGAAAACAAAATGAATCACGCACAATTACCAAGGACAGGGAGAAAAGGGGAATTGGGGGCGTCATAAATATTTATTTGCCAGCCTTTGGAATTTGTGCAATTCTGTGTAGATTTGCCAACTCATATTTAAGTGTCTGAATGATTTATATAGGCAGTCCTAGGGTGTCACATTTGTCCACTGTCAGCCTGAATCATTTATGTATAAACATTTATAGATTTATCCATATAACATATTCATGGCTGAATCATATTATCATTCAGGGCTTTTCCTGATCGAGTGATCGGCTTAATTAAGTCATTAACTGCCGGATTTCACTGAAGGTGAACATGTTCCACATGAAAGCAGAATTCTTTATTAAATGGCTTTTGTGTATTCTTCTTGTCATAAAAACACAACAATAGGTTATTTCTTTTTGTCAGACATCTTTATGAAATATGTTGCAATTATTAAAAATGATAAAAGAGAACAAAGATGGTCCCATATTTGAAGAGTCATAACAATGGCACTGCTAAGAACTACTTCATTAGTGATTGATTTCAAAATATGCTCTACCTTTTAAATCAGTGTCTATAATGAATGTGAGGAAGCTTTAACTCCACTTATATATTTTTCAGTCGTTTATTAAATATCATTAACAATGCAAAATGTGCCTAAGGCGAAGTCCTGCTGTCTTAATTTCCTCATGTGCTGTATGTGAAATGTTTTGAAATAGCACACAAAGCTGGAACTGTAGTTAAAGAGAGTGGAGGCACCATACGTTGATTATTACTGTGGCTGCAGTTTGTTTTGTGTTTTATTTTCCTTTTTCTGCAACATGAGGGGAAAAGGAAGAATATTTTCAATAAATTTAAATTGTTGCATTAATATTTTATAGTTTATTCTATGGATTTAATGTGAAATGATAAGAAAATATTTAACATAAAAGAGAGATGAAATTGCATCAAGAGTCAGTGCAGGTAGGAAAAAGAGAGGCTACCTCATTAATTTGATTTGTGCTTTGAAATATTTAGTTAGATAGATTCAAGTTAGTAAAGTTAATACATTTTTCACAATCTATATATTAATGCAATAATATTCAACTGGGAGTAATGCTGCAGAAAAGGAAATACGAAATAACAGCCAGTATGTAAATTTGTAAATACGTCTCAATAGGAAGTTACTTGTCTGAAATACATTTATTAAAACCATTTAATAATGTTTATCTAATCCCTCTCCTTATCTTGCTTTCTTCCAATGCAGGTTCTTAACAAACTCATTACAAAATGAACTGAGGCCAGTCACTACACCTGAACTTTGTGTCCATTCACCAACAAGGCTCCCAAACGCCACATCAAGCCTGATCATCCATGAGAAAAGAAAATAATTAGATAAAAGGAGAAAAAAAAACAACTGGAGTCATGACAACGAAAGTCCCTTCTGAGACCCTTGAAAAGCATCAAGTGAGCGACATGCTTCACCATCAGCATTGAACTTTCACCACAGCAAAATTCATAAATTCATAGTAACGCAAAACCCCCTTGAGGAGCGGCAATGGCAGTGGAATATTCATTGAAGTACTTTGCCTTTTTGTGTTTTTTATTTTTTGTCAGCCAATGCCTGATCTGTAGGGGAAGGCTCCTTGAAGAATTTTTTTCCTTTTTACCATTGTGACTTGATTTAGACTTGTGAAAAGGTCTTTCAAAAGTGAGCCCTTACATCTTCTTTACTATCACCACTACGTAGCCGTCCAGGCTTATAACCCAGCCAAGTTTCTTTAATGACAGTTTGCTGCTAAAGAGTTTTGACTTTACTGAGGTTGAGCCAGACTATATAGTCCATGGGATTCTAGCCTTTAACAGCTTTCTCTTATTTGACTGGATGAAACTTTGAAAGGCTGAGATCACCAAAATATCTGCATATGTACACGGGATGGTTATTATGAAGAAGCATGAAAGTGAAAGAAATGACCTTTTTCCTCTTTGAAGGAGGTTCGTGACAATAAAATGAGGACATTTTGGATGACTTAGCTTATATCTCATGTTTTTATGTGGTGCCAACATAGACTAGAAAAGCAGTTTTTGTCAATGAACCTCACACATCTTATACACGCCACTGGGAACAATTAGCAGATGTGGACCCCTGGCTCATTTTAATGGTCTGTTTGCGTTAGTGTGTGTCAGGGTGCGTGTTTGCATCTGTCCATGTGTGAATAAGTGTGTGTATGCTTTTCTGTACGTATGAGTGTGTGTGCATATTCCAGAGATACACTGTGAAAAACGTCATACCCAATGCATTATTCATACTCTTGTATATTTTTGGGACATGCCCAGACCAGAGCTCACCATCTGGCAAAAAGAAGCATTGGGGAGTTTACAGATGTTTGATCTCATTTGCATCCTTGGTTTACCTTTGCTTTTCTTGCTTTCGTTTTCTTTAGTCTGTAGAAATATTTATACTGGGGGAAAATACTATTGAAACTGGGAAAAGATCACAGTGTGTCACATAAGTTAAATTCTGTAATTAAACTCAATTCATGTGTGATTAAATGTATTTCTGAATCCTTGTCTAAACTGACTATATTTTGATATGAAATATTTCGGTCAGCTATTGGCAGCATGCGATGTTTGCTGGTTTAGATGATAGTGTCAGATATTTAAAAGAATACTAATTGATACCCAGATACATCCAGCTCACGTAGTTCATGTTTTTTGGGTCTCATTATTAGTCATTATAAAGAAATGGCAGGAAAACAGAGACTATTCTGTGGAAATTGCAAAGGGAGGACATGAAACAGGAACTCCTATAACACATAATAAAGCGTAATCCCAATACAAAACACATCAAACAACACCCTGCAAAATGACTTAATATTTCTCTGCTGCATTATCAAAATAACATTATTTTCATGGTGGTAAATTTTCCAGAGGAACAGAGACATCTGTCTTTATTACGTAAAATTGTTCTTGTTTATGTACCTATTCCCTTTTTTCATTTCTTTGTATTAAAAAAAGAATCCTGCTCATCTCCATCTTAATGTTTGTAGGTGAGCATATAAAGAGAGTGTGTGTCCCTGGAAGCTCTTGAGTGTGTATTTTATGTGTGTGTGTGTGTATTTGCTTTACTGCATTGGTGAGGTCACTAAAATTGTGTTTTCCGACAACTTTGTGGGGATCAAGATGTTGGACCTCACATGTTTAAAGGGTTGTCTGAGGGTCAAAACTTGGTTTTAGGGTCAGAGTCAGGCATCCATGAGCGATGGTGTTTGGTACATTGAGGAGTCTAAGGTATTTCTCCATCGTGTCAACAGTCAATCCCCACTAATATAGGAAAACAAAAATGTTTGTGCCCAAGTCATTGTGTGTGTGTGTTTTCCAGGTCAACTATGTTCCGCATAGGGAGAAAATACCGATTTCCACCTGATCCCATACCTTTGATTTCATGCTGCCTTTATTTATCGCTTCTTTGGTTTGCACTCGCCGTGAATAAATTGTCCCCTTTGATTTGACTCACTGTTGATGCGGGTGCTGCTGCAATCACAGTCATCAAGGCAGTGACATTGAAGAGCTGGATTTCACCAAGATTCACAAATTAACAACTTCATGTCCCCTAGCTTTTAAGTGGCAGTATTTAAAAGATGTCATGGTCATAATTTATCTTTTAAAACCCCAACAGCTTTCCCACTGTGGCTCGAGGACAGTTTTGAAGGAGTGTCCATGAATGTTAAGGCCTATGAATGCATTTTCTAGCGCTGAAATATTTACATGTGGATGGATATTTTATCGTTTTATCCCTATTTTTTAAGATTATTTACAAGACTAGTTTATTTGAATAAATAAATATATAGATAAACCTTAAAATGGCCAAAAATATTTGTATTCTGACCAACAAATTAATCTGTGTTAGAAATCCCAACCTTTTACAATGTAATTCCAGTAAACTTTACTGCAGATCTTCAGTTTTTGTAGTGTCAGCACAGCAGGTCAGAGGAACATGCAGAAAGTTGTAAAGTCTTGACAAATTCAACCTGTTCTCACTCCCAGGACATCAAATGAGACAACATTGCAATATGTGAAGGTGTTTCGGAGGTCTGCAGTAGGATTACTTCAGCATTGTTCCAATAAAGCAAACACTGTTATCATGCGTGAGTGGCTGCTGTATGAAAAAGTTACGGTGTAATCACAAAGGTCCTGACAAAGCAGCAGTGTAGGATAAGACTACAGTGAGATGGTGCTAACAAACCACCATACCCTTCAGATAGAAATTGAAAAGAATGCTGCTAAACTGAACACTTTTTAATTATTTAATCATTCTTCCTGGATTTAATACGTCTTAATTTCTTGTTTAACCATTTAAAAGACAACTTAAATGAATCTTTTAAAAAAAAATGATGCTTTCTCTCTACCATTATTGATTGATTGGCTGACTAAAATTCTTGCTGCAGGTTGCTTGGGATGGAATAGTCAATATCTGCTTTAAGAACAGTCCATATGTAACATTCAGTATCTTCAACAATATCCCAGCTGGCTGTAAAAACTCGGAGACGTGTCGTTTCTACAGTTGCTGCAGAGCCAAGTGTTCCCACTCAACTCCCACTCAGTCAGAGATGTTCTTTCAGCGAGCCCCTGCTGCTGCTTCTTTCCTTTTTCAGTGTCAGACTTCTTGTCTTTGGATGTGGGCTGCTCTCAGGATCAACAAAAGGTACAACGATGGCATGTTTCTTCTTGTCATCAATGGTACAGTAAAACACGTTTTCCGGATATCTTACAACCATTTTTTCAACAGCAATGAGCTGTCACAAAGCTGCTATGATCAAATTAAAGAAGACAGCTAATTCATTATGAGCAATTGTGAAACTTGAAACGTGAGAATGAATACATTAACATCTGACTCTTGTTTACTTGCAGTAAGTATTGCATTGTTTTACTTGATGCAGAAAACACACACGTTAGGTATAGGCATTGAAGCAAGTCACCTCACACAGATTTTAAAAAGAAAAATGTGATCACAGTTATCGGGAACATGTCAATTTATCAATAGCCAAATTAATGTGAGGATAAACCTTATGGTATAACAGCAGTATGGGAACAAGCATCACATGTCTTAAAATAGCTTCTATTTGTGTGTGTGTGTGTGTGTGTGTGTGTCAATTCCAGATAGCAGCAACATTCAAACTATACAACAATACTTGACATTTGATTGGTTGTTGTCTTACAGGCTTCTTGTTTTCCTTTAAAAAAAAGTAGGTGTATATGCACTTGTGGGCCATCTTTAGAAAAACCATCAGGTGCAAGATGGACACATCTTTCTGCGCCACAGGCCATCGTCATTGTCTTGCTGCTGAGTCCTCCCCATCCACAATAGATCCCTGGCCGGGCCTAATGAGACACAAACACACCCCTGAGGCTGAAGCTGACTTGCTAAACACAGCATCGTTGAACAGCGCCACAGTGTAGCGAATTAGCATTTATGCCCACATAAAAATCCATTTACTGATCCATTAGCTTAGCATACTGCTAATGAGTTCCCAGTGATGACTCGCAAGGGACTTTGGTAAGCAAGCAAATTTTCATTAAAGTCTTACAAGGCGACAGCATCACACGTGTAAAGAGAGGCTGTAGAAGACTACGACTCTTACTTAACTTCATCATACATGTATGATAAAGTTTTGTTAATAGATCCCATTCTTTTTCCCGCTTTTCTCAATTTCTGCTCAGAAACCTGCACATTTGTCTTGTGGGAAATTGGGATGCCACAGTTTCATGAAATCTGTTCATCCGTCCTTCAAACTAACGACGAGGAGGTGACCGCACTCAACAATTACAGCTTGTCCCAGATAAGCAAAGGAGAGCTGGCTGCAGAAAACTGTCCACACAGGGTGGGTAAAAGGTAGAATTAAAGGAATCAGTGGAATGAGCCCAGAGAAGTTTAGAGTTCCCAAGATATTTTTCTTTAAAATGTCGGAATTTGATGTTCCTGGCCCCTGTTTTCTCTTAAAGCAAGAAATAAATTTAAAAAAAACTCAATTCAATGTCAAATTCACACCTGCTTCCTGTGGGTGAATGAATGGGCAACTGAGCATCACGCTACACCCACTTATGCGCATAGTGATGAAGGTGAAATGTAGACATACAGCTGAATTAAATGTCATTCACACCATTGAGTTATTTCCTGTGAGGAAAAGGCAGAATGATTTTAGCTTAATTTAAAAATATCTTCCCTCACCACTGAGATATCACAGTCCAGCACCCACTGGTGCTTCCACAGTGAGGAGTCATTTGCAGGAGGGAGGAGGGGGAAGGTATAAAATGGTCGTTTTGCTAGAGCAACACAAGCTAATTTATCACTCTCCTGGGGTCAGGCGACGCTCCCTTGGTCGTGAATTTTAATGTTGTTTTTTATGGGTCTTAATAAACTCTATTTTGCTGCGAGCATTTATGCAGAAGAGCACAACATCCTTCACTTGGCTCATTTAGTGAGTCAAGGAGAAAGGGGCCAAAGCCAAATCTAACCAAAAGAGTCATCAGTTTTCTCACACTATACAGTGATGTAAAATATTAGTGGTATAGAAAAGGTATGAGAGGCATTTACTCTAATGATAAATCCCTGTTTTTCCCCTCTCAGTTATAAAAAAAGATTCCTCTGCTAACAAAAAATAGGCTATAATCTGTTTCACTGTCATTTACAGTTTTTCTCAGACTCTTCGGTGCATTTCTCACAACAATTTACATTCTCATAACTATTAGTTCAATCTCCACAACAATTACTAATCCGTGCACATCAGAGTAGCATCTCTCATTGCATTGATCAAATTGCTAATGCTTTTGTACATGTACCTTTTACTTTCATGCAGTTCTCTGCTGTTTCATGACATCATCATTTGCTTTGGTCATATCAGTCAAAATGAACTATACTTAAAACGGCAGAATAGTCAATCCCCATAGAACTAATAGTCCTCATTTCCTTGCTTGAGTTATTACGTACAAAAGAGTTAAACTAGTTATCAAAATCTGTCAAGCAGATTTTAAACTTTTCCATTTTTCTGGAATTTCTCCAAAATTGAACAACTGCAAATGAGATGACAGCAGAGTCCTGCAGAGGGTGGATTCAACCACTCAAGGAGATACTTTCCTCGCTGCATCGCAAGGGATGATATCAGATGTGATGTGGATGAAAATATGTGGCCAGACAGACAGGAGATAGGAGTGATCTATTTATTTATTCATCTTTTGTATTATTTTTTCATACAGGAGTGATTTAGTATGTTCAGTTGCATCCAGTACAGTAAAATGTATGTTCTGTTACAGCAGTACATTGTTTACAGTTGTGCACAACTCTACTCAAGGATTGATACTTTAAGTTTGTTCTGTAGAAGTAACTGAAGCGTGTTTTTACATGATGCTGTGGATAAATTACTACAAGATGGCAAAGATCATATGAAGTAAAATGTGAATCAAATGTATTCTGTTATCCACCAGGTTCTGCAGTTTGTACTAATTGTTTTGAGAACTGCTGTCAATATTAATACTGATGTGAGAAATGCACCAAAGTGACTGAGAAAAACTGTAAAGTTATGTCCGCTATGCCTAGTCACCATTAAAATATGTTTGCATGTTTTATTGTCAGGAAACATTTCGACCTTAAGATAAAGATAGATAGATACTTAAACATACCAGTCAGTTTAGTCAAAAGGCCTATTAGTGCATTAAAACCTGAAAAGTTATTCATTTGATCCTACTATTGTGGCAAGTGATCTCATTAAAACAGCTTCTGTTGTAACTACATGAACAAACGTGTCACTAGTTGCAAAAAACAGTTACTAGTTGGATTTTCTGTTCTACTAGTCCGATAAAAATGCCCATGTAATGTGGTCACATGTTAACTAGATTGTGCATAGTGCAAACTAGTGATGGAAAATGATGTCCGATGCAAGGATATGGAATAAATGCTCAAACGGCTTGCCATAGTTGTGGTCTAAAACAACTAGCTGTGATCATTAGAAACTATTCATAAAGCACCTTGAATTGTCTTGTACATGAAATGTGCTATATAAATAAACTCGCCTTGCCTATTTGGCAAGTATCAGTTGGACTGATATACTGAGTTCACTGACAGAAGAAAATGATCAGCTGGGTATACATAATAATACAAAACACTGTTCTTTCTTATAAAAACATGTTATGTTATGTTGTGTTGTGTAGTAGGTCAAACTAAAGACGGAAATGTATCTGTGTAATTTTTCATAAGATGAAGCTCTATAACATATTAACAACACCATCTCAATAAGAATTGTAGCCCTAACATTATTACTTTAAGTATTTAAAGCTTCTCAATAAAGAAAAAGGTTTCTCGCAAATACACAAATACTAATATATCACTGGAATATCATAACTCATGTATTAATGGATGATTTTTACTTATAAAATAGATAGATAGATAGATAGATAGATAGATAGATAGATAGATAGATAGATAGATAGATAGATAGATAGATAGAT
>JBBBVU010000014.1:22064309-22086177 GCA_037177055.1 Atherinosoma microstoma | reverse complement strand
GTGTGTGCATGCTTGTATGGCAGCGGGTGCAATTGTGCATTTGTGGCATACCCATTCAAATTGTGTGTGTATGCACTTACCTTTACAAATGTGTGCATGATCTTGCTATGTTCATTGATGTGACCAGCATGTGTGTACTGTGAATAAATGCATATATTGCCCTAAATGTATGTCAGAGAATATGGTTAGAGGCTGGGTGCACCAAGGCCAAGATCTCATCTGTGCATCACGTGTCTCCCATCAGTCTGACAGCATTAAGGCGAGCCAAATCAATACCCTGAGGGCCTCCAACTCCTGTGACTGAATGACAGAGATAGACACACTAAAGGGTGACTGAAAAGGGGAGACAAAGAGAGTGTATTGGAGAAGTGACTTATAAAATGATGGATAACAGTCCAAACTTAGATATACTTTGTAGCTGAAGTGTCCCTTGTCTGATTTATGCCCTTCTATTTGCCTTGCAAAGTCTAATGTAAAATATTAGTCTTAACAGAAATAAAAGGAAAAAAAAACACTTTATTCTGGGACTAATTATCAATCAGAGGGACTACAGTAAAAACATGGATAAACAAGATTCTGTGTTGAATTCAATTATACTGAAATCATCATAATAGATATAACTGCCATATTCTTCAGATTTAGTAGTACACAATTAAAAATCTCATGTTTTCAAGTAAAATAAAGATAACAAAGTATTAACAGTATTAGTGATGAGAAGAACTCTGATGCAGCTGTCCACAACATTAAACTCTGGATTTGTGTTGACAAAAAATGAATAAATAAATTCTGAAAACAACATATCCCATCCAGGAATCTTGCTTTTACCAATTAATGAAAATTCTGCTTGTCTGTAAATATACCGAATTGGTTCACTGTCACTGTACTGCTAACTAACCTTGTAGAAATACACATGATGAGCATAGCATCTTTGAATGAAGTTGGTGTTGGTCTGTGTTGAAATTACAAACTAGCACCAAGGAAACAATGACAGTGGAAACTCAGGCAACAAGTTTTTTGTAGAGTCAAACACACATGGGAACTCCCCCATTTATTTGAGGTTGTTTAAAGAGACAAAAGAATTCCCTTTTTATGAGCACAGTGAGGGATTATAAAGTGGTGTTGATGAAAGAGTATCATGTCATCATTCATGATGGTAATGTTATCTTTCTCTTTAAGTATTCATATGGTTAGAATTTGGCAAAACACCATTAAGTTTAGAATTTCGGTTGAGTTTGCCTGAAATTGCCGGAAATATGATTTCTATTGCAAAATATACAAACTTTTTTTTCAAATGCTGTAGTGTTGTTACCACCAGCTTTGGTACAATTCATCACCCTGGTAACCAGTCCAGTGCGGAAGAACTACATATCCCCATGTAATGAGGTTTTAAGAAGTATTGCTGATGCCACATGTTTCTAAGACCAGGCTACGTAAAGGCCTGAGCAACCTTTCCAGCATCCGTTAACATACAGTCAGGAAAAACTAAGATCCTATTGTAAGCTGCTATGTACCACATGCAGAGAATTTGATTAACCTTCATGTTAGTTGCTAGTTACTAGTTTTGACTGGTCTTTGTGTTGAAGGACCTGCTGAACATATAGAAATGAATTATTCATTAAAAATGTAACCATTCCTTCAGTGAAGTCATAAGATTGAAACATGATTTTAAAGATAAAATACATTTCTTTTTATATGGACCTTTGTTAGTGTTACACACTGTGACAACATGACATACCCAATACCTGATATTCTTTATTTTGGGTAGGCTATATCTGAATTAGTTTTGCATCCTTCAGAACAATAAAATGAATTGTAATTATTTCAGGATCAGCTGCTGTCTGTTGCTCACTCACTCACTCTGTCCTGTCAAGGTGGATGGCAGCTAACAGCTAGTACCTGTATAAGAAACTGCTATTGACCACTGATGTCCCCCAGCTGGTATCTTCTTGTGGCTTGAGCTAGCTTCTCATTTCATCCTTTCCTCACAGCACATGCTTTATAGCAATACACTCCAACTTAGTAACAGTCAGGAGTTGTTCCTTGCAATGCATAATTGTCAGCTTTTAAAATGGACCCTGTGGATAATGTGCACACGTTAGTTCGGGCACACTGATGGAAGGAAATATGGAATCCATGATGTGTTAGTCATGTGAGCGAGAGTTTAACGACTACACGATAAATCAAGTTTATTCTGCATGAAAATACTAAAACAGCACTTACATGACTTACACGGGTAATGTTTAAGGTGATGATACATAGTTTTAACACATCAAATTAGCTAGGCAACATGAAAGAACACACCATACGTCCTTTAAAAAGGTACCCCATTTCAAATCAAACTTTTTCCTAAACCTAAACTAGCTGTTTTTGTGCCATAACTATCAAGTAGTTTCTACTCTCCTATAAGTCACAGTCAGAAAATCAATCTATACACAGTTATACACGTGGGAGGATTGTCTTGTGTGGCTCATTCAAAAATAAAAAGCTAGTACTGTGAAATGAGTCACATCCAACATGTACTACTGGTGCACTTTCCAGTAGATAGGCGGAAAGATATACGGATAGAATACAAGAGGGAGAGAAGGCAGACTGATTCAGTATGTTTTGCTCCCTGTCCCCTGGGGAGGTCCATGTCCAGATGGCTCATTGGAAAGTATCTTCCCCCTCATCCACAAGAGCCCTGTCCTTCATACAACACAGAGAGCTTGTTATTCCTTGCTGCACATTACAATCTGTGGTTTTTAATTGACAGGTATAAAAACTTTAATTTATTTGATGTATCTTTCAGCTCTCTGTTCTGAATTTGCATCAATTGGTAAGTTTAATAAGTCTCTGCACCAAACCAGTAGAAGTGTGTGTGCTGATATGTGGAATTTTATGTTTGAGTATGTCTACCCCCCTAAAAATACAATGAAATGCACAGTCCGTAAAACACTGAGACAATTATATGGGGGAATATTTCTCATTAGATTCACAAATGACTGAATTATTTTTTCTTTTAACATCAAAAAGTGCAAGCTTGGGATGAAAAAAGGCCTCTGTCAGCAGTGTTGCTTTTCACAGGGCTTTTTAATTTCTACTTCTTTGCCATGCAAATCAACGAGTTAGCAAAGTGACAATTGGAATTCCACACAAGTGAGCATTTGATCGAAATTTGCACCAAAATCCATGGGGCAAGTTGATCGAGGGTAATTCACTATGAAATATCCAGAGTTACGCTTCAGTGGGCGCATCTGGCCCCCGCCATTCATTTTGTTTAGCTATTCCAATGTGGCAATCAAAATGAATTAGCATGACAATTTTATTTCTGAAAAGGCTTAGGGCGGCCCATTTTTATTGATGAATTTCAATAAGGACTTGACAAAAGGTTCTTTGAAAATGACTGCCCCTCCTTCCACTTGACCTTCAGGTATCTGTGTCTATTCTGTGTATGAATGTGGGCACTGTAAATCTCCAAATCGTTTTTTTTTTTTATCATCATCCAAAGCTGTATCAGTCTGGGTTTAAGAAGGTGCAACTGAGGTGATGAAAAGGTCTGAACACATGATGATTATGGCCATAAATCTTTCAATGTGTTGTATTTAAAAGTCGTACTGCTCATTGTTATCTTCCCCTAAATTTGTCCATGGGTTTAATGTTGTAATTTGGATGATGAATGGTTTTCTACACTATTAAATGCTATATAGGTGTCTAGAAATCAGTTTTCATTAAACTGCAAAATATTATATCACTCATCCAAGGATACGGTACAGTGTGCCATTGGATTATACCAGAGATTCCAGACTGTATAACCTGCTAAAATAGTTCATGGCTTTGAAATAGTCTTTTTCCTCAAGTGTGCCCTATGTGGTGTTTGTTCATGCAAGCAGATGTCGCCTGTAATAACATTCAAAGACTATTTGACCGCTGATATTCATGATGGGAGTAACTTCACGTGTATGAGAAAATGATATCTTTGACACTGATGATCATGTTGTAAAAGAATGTGTTTGAACCCTCACCATGATTGTTTCTAACTAAGCAGTTTTGATTTCTAGCCTTAAAAACAGCCTAAAGCCAGCCAGGAAATGACAAAATTTCAACATAATGTTTGTGTTTACATTTAACCAAGGTAACCAGTAGAAGTTATAAAGGTCACTGGTACTGTTATGATGATAGGTTCAAGTTGTAACGAGGAAGTTTGTTTGTCACGTTTTAAGCTTGGCACTTAGGCCACCAGCTGGGAAGGGTCCTTAGGTGAGACTAGTGGCTGAGATCAGTTTTGCACCAGAGGTGTCCATCACTGTGTTATCGATTGCTGCAGCCCTACTCACAACATTGACTTTGAAGTGGACACTGAGGTAAGCATAACAATTGTGAATGAGAAAGCATAAAGACATTTCGTCGGAGGAGTGCTTCATAGCAACAAGACAAAACTGTACACCTTGGTGAGGACAGAGTGGGTGTGTTGGGAAAGATGTCCACACACACGTTAGTTAAGGGACAGGGAAAGAAACTACCACTATTTGTGGTAAAGGGGGAAGGTCCAACCCTACTGGGGAAAAACCGTCTCAAAGCAGTAAGGCTGGACTGGAGGAGCATCTTGAGACTGCAGATAGGACAACCACGGGAGCTTGAAGCATTGCTCTCACAGCATGGGGATGTATTTAAAATTGAGCTGGGCACATTAGTGGGAGCCACAGCCAAAATTTATGTCAATTCCACTGCCAAGCCACAATATTTCAAAGGCCGACCTCTGCCATATGCTTTCAAGGAGAAAGTGGAGACAAAGTTGGTGAAGTTTGAGAGGGAAGGTATAATTGAGCCTGTTAGTTTTTCTCAATGGGCTGCTCCTATAGCCCCCATACTGACACAACACAACAAGAATATGTGGAGACTATAAAGTCACAGTGAATCCAGGGGGCACCAGCTGGGAAGTGTTCATTAGGTGGGACTAGTGGCTGAGAGCAATTTTGCACAAGAGGGGTCCGTCATTGTGTGGACTGCATCTGTACGTTGTTGGAATTAAAGACTCAGTTTAACATGTGCTGCATCTCCTGAGTCATTGGAAACTGATTTTATTGCAGGTACATTGCAAAAAGAATGTATTTTAGCCCAAACAATGTCTTATCTGACTCAACCAAAGTAACGTTTCCCAAACAGGAAATGACCAACCTTTTGGTAAAGTGTTGTGTTACCAGCAGAATAGCCTATATAATGGTCTCAAATTCATTTTACACAAAAGCCCCCTAGCCAATTTCATTCTTCCACAAACCAAAGACTTGAGAATGACAGGTGTTCTGACATGGGAAGAAATGAGTTATAATTCACACATGTGAGAGTTGCAATTACAGGAGGCCTTAGTGAGTTGTAATTGAGGGTAGAAGCAGACGACCTATTGTACATGACCTTCTCAGCTAGAGCACTTGTTCATCCAAAGTTATCAAAGCCAGCTTGCATGGCTAGATTCATTTTGCATACTCCAATTTTAGGCAAACGTGTTTCTTTTTTTTATCAGACAAAGAGATTTTCTAAGGAAGTTTGCATTTTATCTCGACACGTTTCAACTGACACTTCAGTCTTCTTCAGAAACGTCGTCCGACGTGCACTGTGATGTGTCTTTATCAGCTGGTGATATCCTGGAGAAAACATTGCATTACTCAGCTTTCTCCTTCTTCCCAAATGTTTTCTTATTATCTGCAGCCATCCAGTTTTGACTCTGTCAGTGGACAAAATGTTGTCAGATCTTATGACCAAAACCAGCAACCTGATCTACAAAACAATTCTTAAACAAGCAGGTTTCCAGATATGTAGAAGATAGTAAAGGCCTTTGCTTTTCAAGTTCTTTCTTTTATACACTGCCTGACCAAAAAAGATTATAATAATATTTGGATTTAACCAAGCAAACAGTTACGATTGGATAATTACTGCAGGGGCAATTATCTTTCAGCAGGCAATAAGTTATTCAATCCCAACTAATTCAATGAGTAGCTTCTCATTTCTTAAAAGACACATCCTGTGGTCATGGTAAAGTTGTTAGTCTGTTTAAGAAGGGTCAAATCACTGGCATGCATCAAGCAGAGAAAACATCTAAGGAGATGCAGAAACTACTAAAATTGGGTTAAGAAGTGTCCAACGCATCATCAAAAACTGGAAAGATAGTGGGGAACCATCTTCTTCAAAGAAGAAATGTGGTTCGAAAAAATCCTGAATGATCGTGATCGGTGATCACTTAAATGTTTGGTGAAATCAAATCAAAGAATAACAACAGTAGAACTCAGGGCTATGTTTAATAGTGAAAGTAAGAACATTTCTACATGAACAATGTGAAGGGAACTGAAGGAAAAGGGACTGAACAGCTGTGTAGCCATAAGAAAACCAGTAATTAGTGAGGCTAACTGATGAAAAAGGCTTCACTTTGCTTGGGAGCATAAAGATTGGACTCTAGAGCAATGGAAGAAGGTCGTGTGGTCTGATGAGTCCAGATTTACCCTTTTCCAAAGTGATGGGCGCATCAGGGTCAGAAGATATGCAAATGAAGAGCCATCATGCCTAGTGCCTGCTGTTCAAGCTTGTGGGGGAAGTCTATGAGCTGGGGTTGCTGCAGTTGGTCAGGTCTAGGTTTCAGCAACATTATGTGCCCAAAGAATGAGGTCAGCTGATTACCTGAATATACTGAATGACCCGGTTATTTCATCAATGGATTTTTTTTCTTTCCTAATGGCACAGGTATATTCTGCTGACCTCACTTGGACAATACACATCTCTCATCAAATGAGAAGGCAGAACATAGACTGTATTTCCTTAGGAAACTAAGGTGTGCTCACCTCCCTCAGCACCTCCTTACAAACTTTAACGGGTCAACAATAAAAAGGATTCTGACCTACTGCAACACTGTGTGGCTTGGTAGTTGCACGGAGGAGAACAGGAAAGACATGGAGCGTGTGGTAAAGGCGGCAGAGTGGACCATTGGCTAACCATTACCCTGCCTCAGAGACAGTTACACTGGGCGACTCCAAAAGAAAGCCAGTCCAAAGACCACACTCACCCTGGACACACTGTTCACCCCACTGCCTTCTGGTAAACTATATAAACTGATAAAATCCAGAACCAATAGACTTAAAAACAGTTTTTACCACCTAGCTGTTAAATATGTGGCATCACTATCTACCCTCTTAGGTCAAGTGCAACTGTTTCACCACTAATGTACCTGTACTATAAAACTGACATATCTATTCAATAATGCCACAAGTCCACCACTACACTGTTATTTATCCTGTTTTAATTTATTTGTAGTTTTGAATTCATTGTTGGTTTAACTTATTGTAGTTCAATTTTGTTGTTTTAATTCGTTGTACTTTAATTGCAATTTCCATTGCTGACGCAAGAGTAAGCTGCAAAACTTTATAAAAAATTTTTTTTACTAACATTGACAATAAACCTCTATCATTTTCTATTCCAAGATGACAATACCAGAATTTATGGGGCTCAAATTGTGAAAGAGTGGTTCAAGGAGCAGGAGACATCATTTTCACACATGGATTGGCCACCACAGAGTCCAGACCTGAACGCCATGGAGAGTCATTGGGATGTACTGGAGAAGGCTTTGCGCAGTGGTTGGACTCTCCCATCATCAAAACAAGATCTTGGTAAAAAAAATTAATGCAACACTGGATGGAAATAAATGTTGTGACATTGCAGAAGCTTATTGAAACAGTGCCACAGTGAATGTGTGCCTTAATCAAAGCTATAGGTATGGCCGTCTTTTATGTGGTGACTTTTTTTTTTGGCCAGGCAGTGTATTTTGCATCCTATAGTTGATTTCTTGAAATTAGACTAGGGGATCTTGAGTCACAGCTGATCAGCCAGAGGATATTTTGGGCATTCACTAAACATGCAATGATGCAGAGCAGTATTGATGTTCCTCTGCTAAAAATAAAATGGTGACAAATTAAACAACTGTTGGATGCAATAATGATGCTGTGTGAAATTCTCTATACCAATTACTCAAACCAACAAAAAATAATTATGTATGTTTTGTATGGCCTCATTCTGAGTAGCTCTTAGCTTAGTTCCTCCATCAAAATTCCTCCCTACTAGCCCAAACTTGGAGTAGGCTACTCTGCTTAGTGTTTTCTAGGTAAAACATTGACAACTAGCTACTTCATGCAAGGTTACATCAAAAAAAAAAATCTAGCTAAAAAAGTCTAGGTTGGAACTTGTAAGTGGCTTACACATGCTTTCCTTCTAGGTCTTATTATAGCTATATGTCCTTACTGCTGCACTGCTGCTCATTATGCATGCTGCCCATGACACTTTACATAAATACTGAACTGCAGCATGTACAGAATATCAAGCAGACCAACTAGGGTCTATGAAGCTCAATATATTCAAATGCGGTAGGCTGTTAACTTGTTAGCCTGTGGATATTACTGATGATTGCTACTGCCTGCTGACTTTGGTAAGACTCTAGCAGCAACATAACTTCTGATGCCCTTTACTGAGGATCTGAAGTTATGATTCATCCAGAGGGTAACTGCCTAAACCAAATTCTATGTGGTTTTGGAAAGATTTTTGTACAAAACTGTCAGTGTCAGCCTGCTGATGATGATGGTCAGTGGGTAAGTGCTTTAAAAACGGTGATAGTGGATCCATCTAGTGGTTTTTAAAGCATTTCAGGCTGCACCACTGTGGTGGATTTAATGACTGACTTACAGATGTTCACCATTCTTAACACCTTAGATAAAAAAGTTAAATAAAAACAAAACCCTCCTAGGTTTAAAATATATAATTTTCACAAATTCTTGGCTACTATCTATCAGCAAAAGAAATCAAAATCAGTTTTGCATGTGCTTGGAAGTGACTGTTTTCTTACATACATACAAGACTTTAAACAGATTTTCACTTTGAGGGTTTTTGGGCATGGACCCAGACCTCTATCACTCATTAAGTATTACATGGTTTTTGGCACTACCACCTACATCACAGTGTACCCCACCACAGCAGTTTCTCAAACACTGCTTGAAGCTGAAAGGCCAGCTAAATTTACACCCACACCTTGCATCACCACAGCCAGTCAGCCATTATTTATAGTGCCTCCTGCTAGGAGCCATGAACAGCCTAACCACAGGCCTGCTGCTACAGGTTGTAAGGGTTTTCCATTGATAAACCGAAGGAGATCCGAAGCCTTGGGATCCTTAGCACTACCTCCATCACCGCTATCATCAAAGAGCAGGTGGTGTTTGATCTGGCCTGTATCAAAAGGTGAAGGACAGAGATGTCCTGTAGCGCTATATGATAGGAAGAGATGTCATGCAGAAACAGCTAGAGACTGTACAGAAAGAGCTCTGCAGTGCCAAGCTGAAGCTTCTATAATTGAGACCAAGGGGAGTCCATCTCAGGTCCTGGGGGGGATTTCCCAAAAGGCCTCATCTGCACTTCTTCAAAGGAAAAAGCTAGATGTCACTCTGCTCACAGATCTTTATCCTCCACAGCCCTTGAGTCCAATAGAGATACAAGCTGAATCACATCATTATCATAGGGGAGTTAAGAAGACTGGAAGGGTGGAAGCTCTAACAAGTTGACGACAGCTCTCATTGGTTTTCCACAAGAGGGTTCTTAACCGACTTCTGAGTAGAGATTTCTTTTTTCAATTTCAAGCCTGTTTGTGCCCGACTGGCTTTGTTCTATTGATGTTCGATGGCCAAGGAAGTAGCTTTTGGACCTAATCATTTGAAACCACATCATCTCCCTCCCAAAGGCGCTTTCTCGTCAGCTTCAAAAGTGCATCAAGGAAAACAAAGTCCAGACCAAGTGAAATAAAGGAAGAAAGAGAGTAACAGAAAGACGGAGAGGGAGAGAAATCTGGTTTGTCTCACCATTTATCATCATCCATCTGTCTTAAAGGCTTGGCTCAGATCCCTCCTAGTAAAATATGTTGATGAAGAAGAAAGGAACAGCAGCAGGGGAGATGGAAGGAAGGATTGATTAGCAGAGTGAAAGGAGGAGAGGAGGAGGGGCATTAGATGAAAGAGGGAGAAAGTAAATGAAGCAAGTAGAAAGGAGGACAGATGGATGAGGAAAGAGGGTGAGTAAGAGGCAGACAATGTTCTTCATCAGATCAATGCTGCATCTTGGAGGCCACAGCAGCAGCCCTCAGTGCAGAGATGTTGCCTATAGTCAATTAGACAAGCTGCTTCACCTCCCCCTGTCAGACGCTGGTTAGAGCCCCCGGCAGTCATGACAGGTCCTCCTCTTCCTCCAGACTCAGACAAGCTTCCTATTGTTCTGTGCTTTCGTCTACACAAGATATGTAATGTGTGTGTGTTTGCGATCTCAAGTGCATTCAACTGTGAGCACAGCTGTGTCAATTGTGAACTGTATGTCTGTGAGTCCAGGGAAAGTTACTTGAATAGTTTCATCACTTACTCATTAGTTTACCATTTACTACAAAATATTATTTTCGAAGTTACACCTCAATAGAAACTTACTCTCTGTGGACCAGATGCAAAAGTTTGCTATCATGTCAATTCCTGTATTTTCTTTGGTTTTTATTTGAGATCAACTCTCTAGTGCACCAGGGCGAAACAATATTAGTCACCAAGCTCTGTTGACTTTCTGTAGTATTCATTTATGAACCAACTACAAAGCCTTATACAGATGCCAGAGAAAATGTAAGTCGCGAATCATTAGAACAATATGAGGCAAATACTTGTTCCCTTCCTTTTTATTTTGATTTCCAGTTTCCAAGCTCTTTATTTTTGTGTTCACACTCTGTTTAGGTTTTGGTACCAAAAGTATTTGTTTAACAAACACAAAAAAATTTAAAGGTCAGGAACCCAAAACTCTATAGGATTAGTAAAAGATTGTGATTTAGCTGAAAATACATTTACTTAATATGTTAGTCTTGCATGTTTAATGATGAAATACCCAGTATCGTTACGCTTAGCAGGCATATGAAAAACTGGAATTGATGGTTGCTTGACAAATTGAGAATACAAATGAAATTGGCAGTCAAAAAGATTACATTCCTTTCTAATAACTGTAAAATCACCATGTCCCTATATACAGCATATAGCCCTGGGTCTCAGAGGAATAGAGGCCCAGATCTACCACACCAGGCAAGATCCCAGGTGCAGGCTGTGCAAAAAGGCTCCAGAGACAATCCAGCACCGAACAGCATGCATGTGAGATACTGGCAGGGAATACATGGAATGCCATAACCAGGTAGTCTGCAGAGTGTACAGGAACATTTGTGCAGAATATGGACCCCTTGGGTCAAAATGGGAAATACTCCTGTAGGTGATGGAGAATGATCAAGCTAAGATCTTGTGGGATTTTCTAAATCCAGACCATTAAAGTGGCCAACCAAATGAACATGGTGATCCTTGATGAGCAGCAGAGGAAAGCTGTTGCGATTGATGTAGCCATCTCCAGGGATTAGAAACTAGAGAAATACCAAGGGCTCAAAGAAGAGCAAGAGGAAGCCTGGAAAGTGAAAACAATAGTAGTGCCTCTGGTCATCAGAGCACTCAGGGAAATGACTCCCAAAATTGAAAAAGTGGAGAAACCCGGAGAAACATTAAACATCTCATTACAGGGCTAAAAACTTTTCTATTTTCTATTTTCAGCCTTTTATGATAACAAGTGATATTTTCACTGAGGGTTTCTTTCTTTTTTTACTCACTTTTGTTGTTTATTTTGTGATAATACTTTTTTGAAATTCTTCTTAATGCTTTCTGCACCCTGCTGTAATGTTTGTAATGTATGTATGTAAAGCACCTTGAATTGTCCTGTACATGAAATGAGCTATACAAATAAACTTGCCTTGCCTTACAGAGCAGGGCTACCAACCAACCAGTGAAGTATTTCAATATATTCAGTATTTATTAACATGAAAATATTCATATAATACTAATAACAATTACATGATTATGAAATCCCACATGACAATTAATTATGTAGAATTTACATAATTGCCCTTGTTTATTCATTGTATTCCCTAACTTTCATATAAATCTACAATTGGTTCAAGTTACATAACCCTGATAAAAGAATAACAGTCGTGTATTTGATATTAATACAGGAAAACTTACTGTAATCCACAGGAGAAGATAGGGACCCAACACGATAACATAATTTAAAGGGCATAAACATTGTTAGTCAGTCAGCTCTATTAAATGGTGGAAATCAATGTGAAAATAGGACATTTCTTTTAGTTCCATGAAGTTGTTTTGATACAGGTCAGTGTAGATGATTATGATGATTATGTAGACATTAGCACAACTACCTTAAACAACCACTTTGCTCAGTGACAAAGCACAATTGTGTGGAACAAACTAATTAAATAAAAAGATTTCAGAGCACAGCAGTGATATCTGTAGATTTAGTATGAAAGGTCATTGAGTGATTAATTAGTTGACAACAAAATCAGTTGTTTACAGATGCTCTCAATGTAATGCTCAATGTATCATTTCATATCAGTTCCAATTCAAGTGCAATATTTCATACCTTGTTTTAAATTCTTTTAACAGAAAATAACACTGTAACATTTCATTAATGAAAATAATCATTATTGCTCAAACTCTCAGCCAGTGATCAACAAATCTGCATTACAGAATAAATACAAACTTGTTCATTACCTGTTTAGGAAAATTGATTTTTAAGATTTAGTTCAAGGTGTCATTTCAGTCTAAGATTGTCATTTATGTTGCATGTTTTCACTTAGTCCTGAGTTTATTCCCATTTTTAGCACTAGCGGTAAGCATAGAGTGATCCGAAGGGAGGGCATATGATTGATTGAGGGAATGACAGAGTCTGACTGAGTTTAAGGGAGTATGTGCGCACCAGTAGCCTCTAATAACGTGACAAGCAATTTGCTTCTTTGCTTGACTCCTTGGCATGAAAAGAAGGACTTTTACAATGATGAGAGAAGCAGAAGTGGCAGTGGAAATGAACTCTTATCTCAACTAAAAGAGGAAAAGAGGGAGACTTAAATAGCATAATATATCAGTATAGTGCAGAGGGGGAAGGGAGATAAATAGAGACAGAGAGGAAAAGCTGATTATTCACACATTAGTCCTTTTAACCTCTTGTTAGGATGAACTAATTATACTGCGGAAACACCTTTCGTAACGGGGCAGTGCAGAGGCAAGGATAATCAAAAAAGTCTAGATGACACTTCATTATTGCAATGGCAATTAAAATGTAGGTCTATATATGTGAGACAATGTGTTCTTTGTACAAAAAACTGTGAAAAAGCCTCTCAGAACCAGTCTCAACCAATCTCAATCCAATGGCACCAGTCAACTCATTACATACTAGCTGGGTTTCCCTTACAGTGTTTGATTCATACTTAGAAGATGTGTGTTTAAAAAAAATCAAGATGATCAAAATAAAGTTAAAGGTGCAGTGTGTAACAAAATCAAAAGTCAATGACAGAAAAATGTAATGTATAATTTAAAATTGTGTTTCTATCTTTGTTTAATGGCTTTAATAAAATAACCGTTATGTGTTTATTTTCTTAGAATGATCCATTTTTAATTTGCTTGCTGTGGGTCCACATATGCCACCAATTTTACTATGGTGTCTCTGAATGGACAAACAACTCTGTTTGAAGTGAGAACCTTCTGGGCTTTAAAACTACTGGACTCGCTTAGTTTGATAGGTGCTAGAGCACCGTTTGGGATAAATAACGCCTTAAAAAGGCACCAAAAGTAGTTATTTATAGTACAGTTATCGCTGCATCTGAGGTTGCTTGATCCACTCGCAGATGAAAACATGTTTCATGACTAGGAGAATTTTGGCCACCGGCAGCCACCATTCATTCAAAATAGTGCTTGGCATATGAAGTCATTGTTATACCCATCTTTACCACTACATGTCAGTAATTCATGCACACTCTACCTTTAGATTTGAAAAAAACAAAAACAAAAAAAAGGCTTTTTACATAACAAATGTTGTACGTTCCTTGAGGTGGTTTTTGCCTTGTTCAAAGTAGGCTTGATGCACATTAGGGGAATAGAAACAGCTTTGTGAATTTTGTCTGACCTGGGAAAGATTTTTTTTTAAAAAGATAGATACAAGATAATATCCCAGATCTTCCCTGAGCAGAAAGTAATCTCTAAAGAACAACTATCTCTATTTTCCTGTTGATGATTTCCAATGCAGTGGTTGTTGTTTTCTCCACCTTGAGGTTTGTTATTCTATTGAATCAAATCCAAAAGCAGGATTGTCCACTCACTGCATCCTAGTTTATTTTCTTCAAACCAGTCAAGGGAAACATGACTGTCCTTTTGTGGTTCCTCAAAAGATCCATTTAGTTTTGCTTTGCAAGCAATGTCAACCCTGCTATTGATCCGTAGTAACATGTCCATTCCATCATTTTTCATTGTGCAGCATATTCATTTTAAATGAGCAGGATTGTTCTCAACTTGCAACCTAAATGTTGAAGATACAACACTTTGGCAACCATGCTCATGATTAAAGTACCTTGTTGAGGTTTGATGTCTATGCTCTTCTTTTACTTTTAATGCTTAACAAAGTCGTTTTAGGCCAAATGAAAAGTAAGAAGGAAGTAATGATAAAGAGTGAATGATAAATGAAGTAAGCGGAAAATAAGCAGGCATGGCTAGTGTTAAACTCAAGGCTAATGTTTGTAGGGCCTGTGACAATCATCTGCCTCCATTTTGATCCTGTGGCTGCATCACTTATTATGCAGAAAGAAACTTGCATTTCTTATGTGATGATAAGTGGGCACCCAGTGCAATGAAAACTGAGACAAATTGTCCTGAACAAGTGACAGCATCTATGTGATGAGTTGGAAGTGAGAAAGTGTTGACTAACCAAATAAAGCTTCCTTTTAGAGCTGTTAGCGGGGCCAGAACTAAGATTTGCAGTCGCTGAATTGTAATTGGCTGGATTGTCTCTGACCACATAAGCAGAATAGAGAAATGTGGATGAAAATTTCCACAAACTGACTGTTGGAGTAAATTTACACATTTATCAGCAAAATACTGGCCTCTCTTGCTGTTCATGGCAAATTTATGGCCTTCTGTTAGCTCACACCAAATAATAGACTGACCTTTCATGGGGGAAATTCAGTATTTTCTTTCATTTCATTTTACTGTGTCCTGTGCTTTAAATTTTGATATACTGAGGGACTTTGGAGTGGTGGAAGGCCATATAAAAAACACAGGAAGTGACTCAAATGAGCTGGGTTCCAGCCTGCATTCAGTAATTGAAGACCACAGGCCTCTTCCAACAGACCTTGCACCAAGAGACTGACGCTGCAGGAAGCCGCTGGAAGAGGAAGGTCGGAGTAAAGTTTTGTCTACGGTGTGAATCCAAAATAAGAAAATGTGCTCGCTGCATGGTATTTCTTTGCATGTGCTCCTTGTGTCACTTATAGGAGATAATTAATGTGAAATTTAATTATGTTTTATTTGGTTAGTTCTTTAACTCAAATGTAATGTTTAGTTATGTTTACATGTTATTAGAATGTAAAAAAAAGCCTTTAGTTCTGTTTTTTATTCATTTTTTAAAAATCAAACAGATACATGAAACAGTTTGCATAGTTTCATTGGCTTCATGATTGTATCTGGTGTCTTTTACTCCATCTGGGTGGCATATTTTAGCACCGCAGTGATTCTTCAAATCTCTTTGGAACTTTTTTGCATCACATCACTATTTAATTTACGGTAATCTTTGAAAGTAAACAATTTAAGATGCAAGGTATGAGCAGTCTGGGAGATTGTAGTATATCCATGCAATATTCTACTGAATCTAACTTTATTGTTGATTGTCAAGGCAAGGATAAATGAGAGAAGCTGGCAGAGAAAGGTCATTTTTCATGTCACTCTTTTTCCTGCTCCCTCTCTTCCTTCTTTCCTGTTTCTTTTTATCCATCCTCCTCTTTCTTCTTCCAACTTTGCAAATGGAAGGCTCTCATTTTGTCTCTATCATTCTTCCTCTGTTCCTCTCTCATCTCCTCCTGCTTCTCCTCCTTCCTCTCATCTCTCTATCTCTGTCATCACCCGCACCATCTCTCCTCCCTCTCTCCACTCTCCCCTCCCTCTCCTCTTTCCTTTTCTTTCTCGGCGTGAAATGTGTAGCTCATTAGTTTGCTCGCCACACCGTCTCACGTCAGTCTGTCCTTCACATCTCACTGCACTGCTAAGAAGTCATTTACGCTGCTGTGTAGCTCCCCAAACCCCCACCTCCCCACCCTCCACCATCTCTCCATTCCCCTCCCTGCAAACCTCACCACCACAACCCTCCATATGGTTTCATCATCATTTTGGAGTAGTACTAGAAAAAGACATCCAGACCCCTCAACACCCCACCCCCACAACCCCACCTACTCCAACTTTGAACATGGTGTAAAACTGAAGAATTTGAAGGGTGAGGCACAAGACAGAGGGGAAGGGCGAGGGGATCAGGATTATCCCGGGCGTAATGATATCGCACTTTGATAGAGCAGAAAGGAAAAGGCAGAATTGTGGAGGAATAAAGCTTAAGCTGCTCCTGAAAACCATGTAAATGCAGAGATAATAAAGGAGCTGCTTGGCATTCATGGGAGTGGGTGGCGCATCAGTGGGGAGAAATCTCAGTGAGAATGTTTACTAATGCCAGCTCTCTCTCTTCCCTGCTTCAGAGCCAGCAGGGTGTCTGGGTACTTTTAAGGAAGCGGTTGGCAGAGGAAGGCGGGGTTGGAGGGTTTTTAGGAAAGAGGCCTGTGAGACACTTGGCATGAAAGTAAATCTGCCCTGTGATGAGTTCAAGTTGTAACACGCAATGCACTTTGGAAGTTTAACTCCATATTCACAACTTTAAGTTGGGCACTATCATGTTTGTGCTTCTTCATGTGATTTCCTCCACCTACTGCAAATGTTGCTGTGAAATGAGCAACATTTATGTAATAAGCTTCCAACACAAAAGATGTTTAATGGTAAACATGGTAGCATTCATTGGAATAAAGTGGATGGCCAATCAATGAATAAAATGAACTGCTTACTAGTTTGTTTTGGTCATCAGTACTTTACAAAAGATCAATGGTGTTTTACTGTCTGAGTCTGAAAGGAAGCAGAGCAGCATCACACACTGAGAGGGTTTATCTTACACTTTTTTCTAACCATGTAGAATTATTTAGCCACAATCAATCAGTTAATGGGCCACAAATTCTAAAAGTCACAGCTTAGACCTAGTACTCTCTGTTGTGTCTTTATTCAATGCTGTAGCTTGCCATAAAACTGTTGTTTTCCCTGCTTAGTCCCAATGCTTCAACATAATCTTGCATTCTCAACACTGGTTCTGCAGCTAAATTTTGTGTCTTCTTATTAATCATCTTTTAATTCTACTGTATTTCCCCTTTAGGCCAGCTACACTGTTGAATTTAACAGCCCTATCTGGGCTTGAGTAAATTGTACCATTTTGATTTTTTTTTTTAAGAAGAAAAAAGAAAAAGAAAGCTTCCAGCTTTTGAGAAAACCCCAGAGTTTTGTCACTCATTACCAGAGCGAATTTATATTTTTTTCTATTTCTAGAAACTGTAGATATTTATAATCCTTACATTTCTTAAACTTAGTGCTTATTTGGGGAGCTGGTGGGATGGTGGAGGGGTTAATCATAGTTCCCCAGTCATAGTTGGGGAATACTGTGTATAGCTCCATTGAGTGGCAAGTATTGCAATCACAACGTATTTTAAGTCCCATTACTTCGCTCACTGTTTTGCCCAGTTTAGGCAATAACAGTTTCTGTTTAAACCTTTGAACGAATTGCTTAACAGTGATTAACTCAGGTTGCTCATTAGCAGAAATGCAGTACAACATTCATGGCAGGTTACTCACAATTACTCCACAATTTGCAGGTGCCCAGAAGGGATTAACAAATCACTTGTCAGAGTTAGCATATTTAAGTTTTCTTACTTATTCAAGTGTTTCCTTTTTCACGCTGCACTTTACAGTTGGATTTAAACAAGAGCCATGGATTAGTTAAAAAATTTTGATTTGGTGAATCAACTCAATTTTCTCACTTCAACTATCTCTATGATGGATTTTCTCTTTTTTTTCCAGGCAAATAATGATCTGTTTCACATTCACTAAGAGCTCCTTTGACTGCATGTCGTGAGTTCACAGCAACAAATTATAAATGCAAATGGAACACCTGGAATCAGCTCCAAACCTTTTACCTGCTTGATTGATGATGGACTAATAAGGGAATAGCCCATAGAGCCCATGAAATAGCTTCAGAGTTTAATGTCCAAGTTCTTTTGGTCCCTTGAAACAGAGGCAACTATGTATCAAAAAGTTGTATTTCTTTAATCTTTCCTCTAATTTGGATGTGAATACCCTGAAATTAAAGCTGAGTCTGCAATTTAAGCTCATATTGATTAAATAACTTTATCTTGAATTTGTTTTAGTACACACATAAAATAACAGGACAAAGGAGAGTCCGGGCGGGGTTTGAGCCCCAGCCTCCCAAGTGAGAGTCATGTGCACTGACCATTCAGCCAGACGGATATCCCTGTGGCCAAGTAACCAGGGCACATGATCAATCAGAGGCATAGTGACAAGACCTCAACTGTCACATCTCTCCCCCTCTTTCCACAAGCACTTCCTCGTGCTCTGTGCAGGCTGCCACCCATTAGGAATCCATGGACCCACTACTAGTTCTACATGGATCCTGCCAACAACAGTACCAGTCAAGCGTATGGTCACACTTTTCCATTAAATCCAATAGGTAAATGTGTCCTAACTTTTGACTGGTAGTATCTTACCCTTATCGACCAGTTATGTGCCTAGATCTTACTGCTGATCCATCGAGCATGTCCTACTAAATGTTTCCAGATCACAGTTTGTGACAAACTGAGATCAGACTTATTTCAGCAGAACTCCATCTCAAGGAAATCTTTGTCAATCGAACTCAGGGTAACACATCTTTGGCTCTTTAAAACTCCCTTCTTCTCTCTATGACTTAAACTGCCAAAAGCCTTTGGCTTTATTTGTCACACATTTTTTTGTGTTCATGTAAACATCTTCCTCACCAAACTCAACTGCTATCATTATCATTAGTAGTGCATTTGAATTCGGTTTTTATGTACAGTATTAACCGATTAGAGGGGTATCCAAACATATGTTGGGTACCTAATGAAGCTAAAAGCAGCCTTAACTGTAATTAATCATATTGATGTCATTATCTCAAGTTTACAAATAATTTCTTTTATTTCAAGAAAACAAAGCTCATTTTCATGTAATAACTAAATTAATTTTGCTTGTGATCTTGTGAAATTACCCTTTTGTTTTCTGAAGATCATGAGATGATGAGCTCATAAATTAAATTTCCTATGTTAACACCTGAATAAATATAAAGTTTATTCATCCATTGTCACAACAATGACAGCTGGGGATAATCTAAAATATTAATTCAAGGCGTACATGTGCAGTTTTTGTTGCTACACTGAGCTTAGCAAACGTCTGCTTTCTAACAGATAACATTTTAACCAAGTCTGGTTCAGCAAGTAGTGGCCCTTCAAGCCATCACACTGTCTGCAGTTTGAAGAATATGATCTGTCCTTGGCTAATGTAGCACTTATTTTACCTCAAGAAAACAAGCAATGTTATCTCAAGATAAAGGCAGAAATGTATCTATTGTTAAAACATGCAGTCCTTGTTATCTTGAGGTAACTGACATAATTAACTTGTTATCCCCACAAAACAAGCTTGATGATCTCAAGATAATGAGATGATTAAATACTGATCTCTAGGAATTATGCTAGAAAATGATTACCAAGTATGGTGTATCCAGGCTCCCATGAGGTACAGTACATATGTACATGTATACAAATATATTCTTAAATGAAGTAAAATACTTACCTGGTCCATTTTGTGAAATGCTTTACAAAATTACAGTTCCCTATACAACCTTTATGCTGCATAAGGTATTTTTCTTTTTATCTTTAAATGTTTTCTCAGAGGATGGAGGAAAATAACATCTTCCATCTTGTCTGCCAAAATTGAAGCAAAAGAAAAAAAAAATCTTTTGCTCCATTTGTGCTGGAAAAACAAATATAGATAATGGATTTATTTGGACCCTGAAAGCATTTCTTGATCACTGATGGCTGTTATTTGTTGTTCTGTACCAAACAGCATCTTGTTGCTCTGATTAAAACCATTGCAAGAACATCTTTAATCCCCAGAACAAACAAAAGCTGATGAGTTGAGTTTTGAGTGTGACTACGAGGCAATTTTGAGTGCTTATAGACCACGAACCACATGTTACCATTTCCAGTGTGCAGTTCAGGCCAATTTATGGTGTCAGGGGTCATAATACTCTTTTAGTGTATCAACAAGTGAAACTGTATTATTTGTTCAGTTTTATTATCTATTCATCTTCATATTCTTGTATCTGGCTGCTGTGAATAATCTCTGCCCAAAGATTGCGGCTCAAAATGCTGCAAAAGTATATCAAACAAAGGTAATACAGGTAAAGTGCAGCGTGTCTACAGAAAAATAAAACCCCCAGTTCCAGTGGGTCACAATGGATCATTGATAGGGATTACTTTTCTGAGTCTATACGTCTTGAGTAAAAGAAAGTATATTTTCTTTACATTCTAAAGTTTGATGCATCCGAATATCTTTTGGCAAAAACATGTGCAGTAATTGTTTTCTCTATAATGGTATCACTATGCTAACATTACAAAGACGCAGTCTACACTTCCTTGCTTCTCTTTGAGGTATGCAGGCATTTGTTTATGCACAGCTCTCCTAAGTGTTGTCACAGTATTTCACTCAGGTTAAGCGATGGACGTGAACTGGACCACTTCAACACCTTCATTGTTTTGATTTTCAGTCATTCTGCTACAGACTGGCTGAAAAATAATTGAGTTTGGGAACAAGAACCTGTTCCATGACCCATTTCCAGTCAAGCATTTCCTGTTAGACATATGGCCTCAAATCTGGGGGGTCTTTAAAGGCACTAGTAAATAAAATGCATTATTATAATCATCGTCATCATCATCAATTTTCTTTTTAATACTTTGGTATAAAAAGGAGTTTGTGGTTGACTCAGTGACTGCAAGACAAGCCTCAATCATCATCTCTCTGACACCCTGCTTGACTGCCCATTTGAGGTATTTGTGCTGATATGCTGTGATTAGGTTTTGTTGGGTTTTTGTTTTACTACACACGGTGCTGTGCATTACAGCCAAACATCTCCATGTTGGTGTTGTCTCTCTAAAGGAAATTATTCTAGGAGTCTTGTTGTTCAAACTGTACGTTTTATGCACAGAAGACAGTTAATCCTGTCTTTTGCACAGCAATGGCTGTGACTATCTTCTCTATGGCAGCTAAGGTTTGTCCTAAAAGTTGTTAGATTGTGTCACTAGTTGCTGTCCTGACAAAAGCTGCAAAGAAAGTTGGAAAAGCTAAACCTGCAAACAAATCTGTCAAGTCAGCAATCTTTAAAGCGACAGGAGCTAAAACAATACTGCAGCGCTGTGTGTATTTTGTACAATAAGACATGTAAACCTCCTATAGATGTCCTTTGAATGATATATAGAAGAAAAAGAATTACTTATAGTCATATTCACAATACTTGACGTTTCATGCCTGCATGCATGCTTCCAATCCCATACATGTGTGGCTCCTTGTCTAGAGCAGGACATTACTCTCCATTATGAGGTGCACCTATTAAAGGAGCCACAATGTGTAGCAAAATGTCAAGGGCAATTTTGCTTTAATGTGAAGCTGAGTTGGCTATGTGCACACATGGAAAAGTTGACATTTTAGCTGAACACGGTGGTGGTTCATTTCAAATACAGTATACCATTTTTACTTTTACCAGTCATCCATTTTCAGGAACTTCTTTTTCTTTTTTGGTTTTATGTATTCAG
>JBBBVU010000014.1:22024552-22055477 GCA_037177055.1 Atherinosoma microstoma | reverse complement strand
TGTGTGTGTGTGTGTGTGTGTGTGTGTGTGTGTGTGTGTGTGTGTGTGTGTGTGTGTGTGTGTGTGTGTGTGTTGACAGGTTACAGGTCTTCTGGACCACTGAGCCAGACAGACAAAATACATCACTGTCACCACACGGCTGGTCTGACACTCAGCTAGGACGGCCATGACAGGCGTAAGTAACACGTTTTAGCGTGGACACTAACACACTCTGACATATGCTCTCTGACACACACTGCCCACTCATCGCTTACAGTTCCTACACTAATTATAGGCACAACCACATTCAGAAAAATACCAATTATTTGGATTAAACATCCTAGGAATTATGTGTATGTTCATTATTCCAATAACAATTACACTTCTTGCACATTCATCATGATGAACAGCTGGTTCTGTGCTTTGATATGTTTTTGTGGTTCCTCTGCAAAAGTCATGGATAAAATACCTCAAATTAATTTGTACCACCACTTACTGAGATGACAAATGTTGTATTTGTTGTAGAAAGACATTAAATATCATTGGTTTTACTTAATCAAGTGTTAATTTAGGAAAACAAAAAGGCTGTACACTACATTATTGGTAAACTCAATCAGCAAGTATAATGAGAGCTAATGGCCTCTATCGTCATGCAAATATAGACTGAGCAACTTAATAAAAATTCACACCCTCACAATGTTTTGAACTATAATGTGCATCATCAGTTCATAATATTCAAAATGTGATGGGGGTAATTCTGTGATGAACTCCACTTTATTGCTTAGTGCCTTAATTTATGATTTTTTTTTATAGATTTTTCCACTGCTGTTTATAGTCTATAGCAACAGAATGCATCAAATGTGCAATTTAGGTTTCTTAATAATCAATCAATAAAATATTTTTTATACATACATCCAAATAAAGACTTGGACATAATAATAATAATGATGAAGGCCCACAATTTATAATGATAATAATAATAATAATAATAATAATAATAATAATAATAATAATAATAATAATAATAATAATAATAATAATAATAATTGTTATTGGTATTATCAGTAGTAGTAGTGTTATTATTATTATCATTTATCAGAGGTCATCAAAATGAACTTTACAGTCTATCAGTGTATCTATCTTATCTAGGGTATATGATATCTAATCTTCTTCAAAATAACTAATTATATAAAATGGAATTTGAGGTTGAATTTGAAAAACATTCATTTTGTTGCATGATTTATATATAACATCATTAACATATGTATAGTAAAGAAAGGACTGGAAAGTAACTTTGAAAAACTGAGTTGAATTGAATGATACTTGTTAATTCTCAATGGGAAATAATATTGTGATGTATGAATTATTGAGCGAAAATAAATAGATAATTAACTAAGGTGACAGACTGAAAAATTGAAAGCTGAGAGACAGGTGTAGTTGAGACCGGCATGGATGTATTGAGGTGTCCTGTTAGGAGCTTGGCAACAGCTGAGCCGATGATGTCACGTGCAGTGGCAGTGTAAATGGGAGCTCCCCAAGACAACATGGGTGAACTCTCTTGCAAGACAATGTGGATGGAAACTCATGGCTAAAATTTCAATATCCAGACTACAGAGATACTCTTTCTTAATAATTAGCTCAAGATTATACCATATTTTGTTAAAAAGCACTGCAATCTGTAATCCCTCTCTTTTCATTCTTTATTCTTTCCGTTCTGTCTGTCTTTATAATCTGAGGTGTTGGGGGATGTGATAAGTTTCTGTAGCCATGGCTCAAATCAAAATCTCATGATCGTTCAAATGTAGTAGAACTTCATGAATCAACACATTATGAGTCCATTAGGAATGATACAAAGTTCTCATGGAGCATGTGGACTTAATACATGGGCTGTTTTTTGCTGTTGTGGTGCAAAAAAACATCTAAAGCCATGAAGAGATTGCAGTTACTTTAAATGTATTTTTTTTTTAAATGAAACAGTATTTTTGCATTCAGTCCACATCCTTACCCTTTCTGGGAATATTCAAATACCTCTAATCCTAATGCTCCAGTTTTTGCTTATATATCTGTTAATCCAAAAGAAACCATATGTGGCAACTGCCCCCTCCTGACTTTTGTGTATCCTATAAGGTTATTTCTCACCTTTCATTACATTGAGCTCTGAGTCATGTTTATTGCATCACTCCGGCCCAGCAGTTTCATCTGAGCAGAAAACTTCCCAAAACAAAAGTAGAAGACAAGAAAAACTGTTGAAAGCAACACCACAGAACACAACGGATACTAAAGGCCTTTTTTACAGGATTTTGACTTGAAATAGTAGGACCGGCTTAGGTGTATTAATAAGGGTTGCATTCCATTTCAGCACCTGTGCTATTGCAGAGCATGCACAAAAGCCAAACATGATCGAGTGTCATGCAGCCCTTAATGATACACGTCTAACAATAACTTTGCTGTTGTCTTGTAATAAATGTAACTCCTATTAAAACAAAAGCAACAGCTGGAAACTTAGTTATGTAGTTATGGTACAAATTCTTCATTTATCATAGCAAAAACTGTAGTTTACTCAGTTATTGGTTTGTACTATTTTATACTGTCTTACTGCTCCTATTTCCTCCAACTAAGGCTTAATAGCGATGACAACAATATCAAATGACAAAAGTTGATGTACCAAATCTTAAATAAGCCAAAACTATATTTAGCGGTAACTTCATCACTGTACATCCTGTTTATACTTGGCTGTATGATCTAACCTCCCATCTGAACAAAGGCAAACACATTTTTAAGTGTTATCCAGGTTAAGAGTAACTTTCTAAAGTGGTTGCATCGTGTGGTTTCCCATAACTTTAACAGAAGAGGTTTTCTGTGTTTCAGCTAAAACTGCTACCCACGCTTCTCCTCAATTACTTCTCCTTGAAAACCTGTCGAACCCAGCAGATTATATCCAGATTACTGTTTATCCAGAATTCTGCAGCCACATTGAGATGGGAACTAAGTCAAGACGACAGTCTAATACTCCACTTCAGCTTCACTTCATTGGCTACCAGGGCAATTTAAGATTGACTGTAAAATTTTATTGATTAGTTCTTGCAGCTCTTTACGCCTTATAGCATCACATTGTTCCAATGTTGCAGCAATAAAATAGCCATATAACCTGTGTTGAATATAGACAGAGACATTTTTCAGACAAAAACAACTGCCTTATTATATCCATACCTGCTGTAAACTCTGTCACAATTTGTGTCATTCTCACAAATGAAGGGTGGCTAATGCTCATTATTATCTCCATTTACACCAGTCTCACACTCATGAATGAAAGGTCAATACTCTGAATACTTTATAGGGCCTGAGTAGGGTCATTATACCAAGGGTCACCCAAATAACAGCCTTCTAGAGCCCATTATTGCCCAATGCTCCAGAAATGCCACAATTACAGGCTACATATACTATTAGAATTGGCAGGCTTTGCTAAAGATACAGCCAGAACACAAACAGTGGTAAAGCTGAAGTCTGTTACATGCTGGCCAGTGAGACTCATTAAAGTGTGGGTAAGATTAAACATGGCAGAATGACTTCCATGTCTCTAAGGCTCTGTAAAGTGGCACCACAGGGACTTCCTGTACTGCGTGAGGAGCTGTCATTGTTTGGGAAATGCACCAGGCTTTGCAGGTTAGCAATTGATGGCATTGTCTGCATGCATTACCCATCTGCTACTGAAAGTTAATCTGTGGAAAAACAAATGCAACATCTGCACGGCTTGAAGTGTTGTTGTAAATGATGTATTCCCTTTTCGCCCTCATTAGTGGGGGATCTGTGCTGATCTGATGCTGGGTCAGACGGAAGGAGAGCCAGGTGGTCGCCCGAATGAAATGGGCACTTTTGGAATTGTAAACTGTGCACGATGTGGGTCGTGATTGTCAAAGATGATTTGATCGTTGATCGTCAGTGACAGCTGTCTGCATGGCCAAGTCCAAATTTAATCACACAACTCTGTTGTACTGAAATGCCCATTGGTTATTCCAAACTAAGTAAAATGTCATAAATCCTAAAGGCGTTAAAGTCATACAAATTAAAAAAAAAAAAATTTATGTCTAATATAAAATGGGCTGTATATGTAATGACAAAACCACAGGGACATAAAACTCTAAATTTGCCACTTCTCTGTATTCTGGAGCTTTTGAACTGCTGGTAGATATTACAACAGTTTTCCAGTCTGCAACTCTGCTCTCTGCAAAAATAAATTTCATTCAGATCATACTGCTAATGCATTTTCTGTCACAAATTTAAAAAAAAATCTATATAAAAGAAATAGTAAATAGCAGATAAATTACTTTTTACTAGCTGATGAACATTACATAACTAAATAAATGAAGTGTATGAATAATAAATATTCATATTTCTCTCAGGAGTTGGCATCAAAAACAGGTCTAAGAAGATGATCATTAGGTGACTGGTAGCTTAAAAAACTACTCCAAATGGATGCTAAGTAACCATGCTCATTGTCCAAAAGCAATTGTTCATGAAAACACTGGCCTTGCCTACTTATTAAGTGACAAAAATATCTCAAATGTTCTTTCTATCTTGTTTTGGTATCAAATGGTCAGACAAGCAAGTGACTGTGTTGTGGGATTAAAAAGTGCACTTTTAGAACTGCAGTTTTGCTTGGATGCAGCCTTTTGTGAATTCATACAGTCTTAAAAGCTTTAACTACATCCCATAAAATGTGCTTAAATCCTCCATATTTAAATGACTACAAAAGGCTCTGAGTTGGAAAAGTAATGGCATGGCAATGGCAACAGTGTTGCCATTACTGTGTTTATGAATTTATGATAAACTGCTTTACTTTATTTTTCTTTAATTTCAAAACCAACCATTATCTATTCATGCCATTGCCAGATGAATGTTTTGGCTTTTCTGGGGGGTTTTTGGTTTCTGTTATTTATTTTTTTTGCTATAATGCCCCCTAAACTTAGCTACTTATCCCATCTAGTGCTTTCTCAGCTTCTCTTTTTGTCTTTGTACAGCTCAAAAAGCATAAAATATCATAAAATAAAACATAAAACATCCAGCAATTTTCTCCAAATAGCTTCTGCAGTGTAATAAATATAATATAAGGGTTTTGCAGCTAAGTAAGCACTTTGGCCACAAAAGCCTAATGCGATCCTAATTATCTCTTGTAGTCTCCAGTTTTATGCCAGTACTCAGAGAGAGCATTATACATGTACATTTAGAGCATCTAAATTTACATATTCGATATTACATGACACACATTTACCTTTTTAAAATGCGCTAACAGAGATCAAAGTTAGATTGTTATTTCCTATCTTTAAAATCTAGATGTACCGATAGGTTTAATATGGATAAAAATCAGAAGTTTGAATAAATAAACTCAATTTTGCCTCTGTGCTTTATTCTACAAATATATTCCACACTTTCCATGTAAACTCTACCCTAAGGAAAACATCTATTTTCTTTTTTTCAAGTATAAATATATATAACGAGACAAGTCAAAATGTATTCTTGTCATGTTTTATTGGAGCCCACTGGACAAATTATGTCAATTTATTTAAAGTCTTTGGGCACCCATCAAAATCCTCATCACCACTACTACTTCCACAATCCTGCTTCCAGTTCATGATGAGCTCAGGCTTTACAAAATGACACCAGTTCACAGCACTACAATGAGGATAGTCTTCAGTCATGTGTCATCAGAATATGAGAGCGAGGAATATGAGGAACTTCAGATGTGATGTCTTCTGACATCAGCTTTTGCATCTGCACTACTGTCTCCTACTCACACTGAAGGTCGTGTGTGTGCATGTGCGTGTTTGGTTGCATTTGGATGCCGAGTGTATGGGTGTTCCAACCAGCCGTCCCCCCTGGAGGTCACTTTGAAATGGAATAGATTTTTCAAGATCTCAGCCAAGGCTGTAGGGAAGGTCACTTCATTAATCACAGCTAAATGCCACTGTCTGCCTGTCTCCCTTCTTAACCAAGTAACACCCACAGATAACATCATTGATTGATACTAATAATTAATCCTCACTTGGTACAGAACAACTTAGAGCATGATTCAGGGAGGAACCTTTAATTACTATGTAAAAACTCATTAGGTTAGTGCCATCGGGTGCTCCGGTGGCATTAGGGGCAAATACATGTCTTCCTCCAACCGTGGCCTTTTGTGGAACAAGATGCTTCCCTCCTCCTCACACTTCCTGTGTTGTTCCTTTTACGTGCTAGCCTACTTTGTCTGCTGATTCAGGGTTGCGAAATGTCAAGTCAGATTTTGCTTAAGAAGATTTTGGCAGATGCGTTGAAGGACATGATGGGGACTGAACAAGCTCAGCATGAGTGCATGACTGTATGACTCCCGGTGTGTGCATTTATGTTTGCAGTGATTTAAATGTATGTCTGACTTTGTTTTGTTCACATGTAAGTCACCAGTCATGCCAGTGCATCTGCATCACAAGCAAAAACAGAGGACATGCCATGTTGTTTTATTCTCTACTAATCTTTGTTGGGAGAAAAGAGCTGATGCAGTGTATCACCCAGAGGCTTTTCATTTTAAAATAATACTCTGTGACATGTCCACATAAATTAATGTTTAATCTACTACTGTCTCATTTGTATCTCTTGCCAATTATTAAAGCAGAGTAATAAAAGCTTTTAGTTGTTATTTCCAGGGAATAATCATTCTTTTCACAGAAAGTGAAGCATTTTACATTTCTGATTTGTCATGAATAAACAATAGAACTTGGTAATCATCATTAGCAGAGAAGGGCTCGGTTGCTGAAAGCAAAGATGAGCATGTTTTGAAGCTCAAACATCATCAGAGTCAAATTAAAAGCAAATAAATGGATTTTAGGATCGTATTATATATCTAAGCTTCTTGATAAAAAGCCAGTACATGATTTTGGTTTTGTTCATTACCTTTTAATTCATAAGCTGGTCTTAAAAATAACCACAGCCAGAATAAAACAAAGCTGCATGGGTCACAGATTCACACGCTTTAGACCCAAGTTCTTCCTGTGGCTCACTGCTTGGCGCTAGCTCCATCTAGTGGACTGTGTGTCCGAACTAAAGAAAATACTGATATGCACAATGGATCCTACATTTCCTGATATTTCAACATCCATTTTCATAGATCACAAAATCAGCTTGAATTGCTCTGACAGAAAGGTTTACTTATCAGGATCAGAAGAAGCCAAAGCCTTTAATATTTCAAATCTAATCAGTGCTTCTTCAAAACGTGATGAATGATTAAAAAATATGCAATGCATTGTTTTAGTCTTCATAGCTTGGCATCACTGTAGCTGTTGCTTCAGCCTTGATGACATAAACTATTTATTTTAGTTCAGATATGGATGATAAAAATCCAACATTTGTTTGCTTGATTCATTTAGCCTATATCATATCACAAACAGCATTAGGTCATTTTGAATTGACTAATATCAGTGACACTATGAATAGAAATTGGTTAAATACCTTCTATATTTTTCATACTATTAAGTATTGGCCATATATTGTGCTGTAGTCTAACTGATCAACACATCAATCACATTTTCAATAGTACACGCTTAAGTTATATAAACTTACATTTTGGTTCTGCATGATGATTTCAGATAAACTAGTTTGATTTATTCGGTAGAGCTTAATCAAAATCCTCTGTGTGGCGTCCCAGACAGCTGGAGAATTTCTCTGAAATTTGGTATTTCACTGACATTTACCCAGGCGGAGGGAGAGAGGTCTGTAAGCTGATGATGGAAACTGTTTTTGGAAATTACCCCAAAACACTAACAAAATGCAAATAAAGAGAGAGAGGAACAAATGGATTTATGATTAGTTTTGGCAACGGCAGACAGACAACAGATGTCTGTCAAATATGGTTTTTCAATTTTGGATATATTAGCCAGCAGGCAGCAAAGTAATAACATAAGGCAATGCAGAGTAGGCAGCCTTACTTACTGTATAATGCACCTCTATGGTAAGGTAAATCTAATATATCAAATGCACAACTCTTCAGAAGGACAGAGAGACACTGTGAGTGCCAGAATAATTTAAAGTTTTCCGCAAAGTAAAGGACAAGGTGAAGAAACTTTTAGCTCAATTCATTCATTTTAGAATGTTAAGTTGTCTGTGCCAGTGGTAAAGTTTTAATTACAATTACATAACATCACTGATTGTAAGTGAGTTTAAACTGTTGATTTAAACATTGGTGCAGTTTGTTTTTTGTGTGTAATGAAGAGCCATCAAATCAATTTTTGGGCGAAACAATGGCTGCATTCTTCAGACAGATGAAAAGTTTGGCTTTTTGTTGGTGTTTGAGGTTAATGTACTTCATTACATTCTATTAGTGGTGCAGCTGCTTGTTTCCAGACCGTTAACCAGATTACTGGGAATTTTTGTATTTTATTCCCAAAAATTCACTTTATCCCTTGACATGTCTCCAATCACCAACTGCAGCTCAAAATTTACATTCATTCATTACTGCAACATCGGCTGATGGATTACAGCCAAATTTGTTAAGACATTCATTGTCCTCTGAGTATGTATTTTAAATCACTTTAGGAAAACCTAACCGGAACCCTCACATCATACTGGTACAAAGAGAGAGAAGTGGACCATTTACACAAGCTGCTTTTTTTCTAAAGCTGCCAAATATAAACCTCACATTGGCAATGGTGCTCAGCAACATGCTGGATTCTTGGCATAAAATGCTTTTGTGATCATGTTGTCATCCCAAGTTCCAAAAGAGCGTATTTGACAGGGCCAATAAATATATGAATGATTAAAGCTCTAGTTCCTGTTTCTTTAAGCAGCATTACTTTGTAAAACATATACTGTATTAATGATACTACACCCTATGTAAAACATGACCAGAGCTAGAGCTACGTCAGCAAGGAGTGAAGCAAGTTAGTATGCAGCGGACTAACTGCATATTCAGTTAGTCTGTGATGTGATTCCAGTCACAGGATGAACAAACCATTCACAGCAGGGCGCTCTTCTGCACTGAAAGCGGAAAACTCAGAGGGTGTTGACACAGTACAAGATGCTGTAAATCAAAAATGTTGGAAATCACAAATCTGGAGAGGGATGTAAATATAAACTCTAACAGAGCAAAAAGGTCATGGTTTAGACTGTATTTACCTTACTGTGTTTTGTTGCCAACTCAAAGGTGCCCTAACTGGAGATTAACTGAAATATGTGTCAATGTAAAGGTACCTCACTGTCCTCCATCAACATCGTGAGCAGTCTCGGCAAACATTGATAATATCATGTAAAACTGCATGGGAAATGGCAAGATCACATGCCCAGGCAGGAGTAGCCCTGAGGCCTTTCAGACACCGGTACCTGTAGAGATCTAAGCATAAGATTGGAGCCTCTAATGTTGTTCAGGGGGAAATGTGTACAATGTATATAAGGGGTGTGATTAAATCTGGTAGGGTGTTTGAGAACTCTTAAGCTCTGATCCTAGATTTAGTTGGCCAAAGGTTGGTTCTGTTAGTGCCCTTGTTTGTGTGCAGGTATTAATGAAAGCTTTCTCTGTAGTTGTAGATCTGGATGTGGGTAAGAACAGCATGCAGGTATAGCTTTTGTTCCCACGAAGGACCCCATTACTCTGCAAAGTAATTAAAGTATTGGTTAAATACACCTGTACCTTTCAGTGAAATAATATGTGACTGGTGTACCTAATTTCAGTTCATGTTCTTTTTACTGAATCTTAAGCTCTGCAAATTATGTGACTTTTGCTATATAAATTAAGTTTGCTTGATTAATTGGTTTTGGAGATAATCAAATTAGTGAGACATGATTTTCACCAGCTTTTCCATTTATATTGCATGACATGAGTGATGTGAGCATGGAAATCCAAGTGGGAGAACCGTGTTTTGGGAGTCTTGTTTCTGCCCGTCACATATTCTTTGTCTCACAGCTAACTAAGTCTGACAGTGAAGCCTGCCTTGGAGCAAGCTAGTTCTGTAGCATCAGTTACCATGGCTACTGAGCAGAGACTCCCGTTGGTGAAAAAGGAACTCACTCAGACAAATTCAACTTTTCCAAAAATATGCAAGGCTTTTCCTTAATCCAATGGAATAACCCCCGAGGTCTAGTCTGATTTCTCAGAAACTGTGGAGCCCAGGCAGCTGCTGTTTGTTTAAAACATACCAAGCTGGAGGGAGGCGTCATGTGTGTGTGCTGCATGATGATGCAAATTGGACTTACAAGGTGTCTCAGAGCACAGCAGCAGAAAAATATACTGAGGAAGCTGATGAGTAACACAGGGTAGGTAGCCAACTGAATCCAGGAGTAGGCTACAGGGTGAGCAGAAGGCAGGACTAATGGTAATAAAGAGACCAAACAGAGGAAATGAAACACAAATCCTAACCTGAACACACACTAAGCGTAATACTGATAACCTGAAATCTCAAATCCATTGTAACACAAACACAACTGAAAACATTACAGAAACCTGCATCTAACTCAGGAGGAGCAATTTAGTAAAAACAGAGACTTGACAGAAAACAGGAGAAAAAATAAAGATAAAAAATAATAAGATGGTAATAAAGCACAATGTGTATGTAAAGAGATAAATGTGATATAGTAGGTAATAATCAAACACAGGTGGGAGCTGTCTGGCCTCCTAGCAACGTAACCATGAATAGCTGGAAAGTAGACAGACTACACAATCTTCCAAAAGGCAGATTTGAAGGACACAGCCACACACATAGGAGACAAAATAAGTTGTGAAACTGAGGATCCTGGAGGACAAACTTCCAAAAAACAACAACATGAGAAAGCACAGACAGACAGAAAATGACTGGAAGGATTGGATTGTTTTTCTGGCACAGAAGCCTGAGTGGAAAAGGGACATCAGAAAAAGAAAGAAAAAATAGGTAAAAGAGAGAGATTCAGCTTGAATGTGTTCCTTCTTGTACTCTTGTGTTGTACAAAAGACACGAAAACAATTTTTTTAACAGCAGGAAAAGCACTCAATTTAAGTGCTCACTATCAAAAGAAACTAAGACCAACCCACCTTGAATACAATGACAGATTAACAAGCCTGGAAACTGATATACTGGCAACTAACATGTTTTTATATCTGGGCAGAGAAAGGAGTCACGAACCCCGAAGATACACAAAGACCAAAAGTTCAGGTGTAAACAACAAAATTATGAGCAAAATAGTAATTAAAAATAGTTCAAAATGATATCAAACCTATATTATGGCCATTTGGACCTGAAAAACATCAAAGAACATCAGAGCAAGAGAGATTGAAAATTCTGATTGTGTTTGGATGATCTGCTATACATACATTTTCTTTTTACCTCAGTTTGCTTTGCTTACTAACGGACTAATTGAGCATTGCGGCTTAGGTTTTGAAACTGTATTTGTGTTTTCACTCCAGCAGCAGCAGAGGCTGAAAAGTGGGTTTTGAAAGTACTAAAGTGCCACAGCTTGCCAAGTAATGGGCTGAGTCACTGGTATTGATCCACGATGCTTTCAACCCTCAAATATATTATTTTCATTTTGCACCATCCTGTAGAAACCTTTTTAAAATAGTCATCCATTTTAACTTTAAATGCTGCCCCCCAAAAGATGAGGGCAGCATTGACTCATCCTCAACAGGCATAACAGATCAATATGTCAGAAAATTACACATTGTTTCTTATTTTACAGTGTATTCAGTTAGCCTAATTTAAACTTTAGAAGTACCATTTCTGCATCATTGGATGGGACAGAATGGGATCACTTTTAATACTTCAAACCTTAAAAGATGTCATGGATCTGGGCTCAGGCTACAGTCTACAAGACTTGTGTGACTGAAAGTCTAAAAGATTTGGTCTGAAAGTAGCTCCTCAGTCATTTTCCTTTCAGTTTCAACCTGCTCTCACACCCACGGTGTCCTGAACAAGCTTGCACATGTCATGTGGTCTTTTTTGATTCCTGTTTATCATTGAAAGATCAACTAAACAAATATTCTGAAGAATTCTACTTTGCTGTGTATGAGGGTTCAAAAAAGAAAAGTTTGGGTTTTTAAAGATTTTCACTGCAATAACTTTAGTTATAAATTTTTGGGGTACTAATTAGATAATAAACCAACAATTTATGTGTGTTAAGTCTTACATGTTCTTGTCCATCCCTGTAAGTGTGAATGTCCTGCTGTAAGCTGCCATGATTCATACATTTCTGGCAATATACAGCAATTATTCATGACAAGTAACACCTACTATGTGTGGGTGGGAGAAAAACGAGTCATGTTGACATGTTTCAGCAAGCAAGCCGTCAGAAGATTCACACGGGAGCTTTCATGATTTGAGCAGAGATTGCATTCTTAGTTATTTCCCACACGCAGGATATGCCACTTTCTATAATGAATTACTCTTCTGCAAGTCACACGTTACATGGTCAGTAGGAGACTGACCAACCATAGATGAGATATCGTTGTTTAAGAAATTATCTGATGCCACAGAGGTGCTGCAGAAATTCTATCATAAGGTTAAAACCGGAACTTGTGTGATTTTCCCTTCAAAATAAATACACGGTAGTGATTAAAGTATATCTTAATAAAATATGTTTTCAGAAATATGAAGATCCTTTATATTATTAGTTTAGTGTATTTGAATAAAAAGGGACCATAAAATTTTGAATAAAACATATGACAGATTTAAAGTGTGGTTCCCAATACACTACACTACTGTGCACTACACGTCGCATATTTGTTTTATAAGCATGACTAATAGAGGTTTAACAAAATTCTGTGGAAAAGTCGAGTCTCGGGCAGCCAGTGTAATATGTTGACAGCTTGCTTTCATTATGTAAATTGCCGGTTTTATCTAAAGGCTGGGAAATATTTTGAAAACTCCCACGCCGGAAGCAGGCTGTAGCATGTCGCACTTGAACAGTGTTTTGCTTTACCCTCCGAGCGAGTGACAGGCGAACAGTTGGAGGGGGGGAGAAGTTTTTTGTAGCTTCGCCTGCTCCTCTGCATCATGGAGGCTCAGGCACATTTCTCCCGTGAGGAAATCAACAGCACGGTGTGGGAAGTCCCGGAGAAATATACGCGGCTTAAACAGATAGGTACCGGGGCGTACGGCTCAGTGTGGTGAGTGACTCTTCATTTACGGTACGCTGCATGGAGTGCGTGTGGTGCTTGGGACTGAGCTGTGTGCTGTACAGTCTGAGCCCAGCATTCATCAACGTCAGCTACACAGGCTGAATGCAGTCTGTAGTGGGCCTGAGTGATATCCTGTACATGCTGTCAACACTAACGACACGGCCCGGACCACTCATTTAAACTAGTTATCGTATTTGACTACATCCCTCCATTATTTGACATGTTTTACCTTAGCTCGAAGATCACAGATTGCATAATACGTAAAGTCTGTGTGTTAAACTACAGTAGAGGAAAGAAGATGGGGCTATGTTATGATGTCAGTATTACACACACCCATTATATATATATATATATATATACTTGATATGTCCTACTGAGTAACCTATCTGCCATTAAGTCAATATTCAAGTATACTAATTCTTGACGCTTATATCTTCAGTCCTGAAAATCCTGGAAAAGCTTTGTATTTTTGCTCCCTGTAATTAAACCAATCAGTGTCTGTCTCAGTAATCTTTCATAAGTGATAAACATCATGTTTTGATGTGCATACCTGAATTTCTGTTGCTGTTGGCATTTTATAATGCAAATCAGTAGAGGGAGAGACGCTGTGTTTCGGCTCTGGGAATTTGATCTTGTATTATTATTGTTTTAGTTGCTTAATAGAAATATTAAATGGGTTTTATGTGTGAAGGAGCACAATATTTTCTCCTTTGTTATTTTTATGCAGGTAGTTTGCACCATGTTTTTTCCCAAACAGTTCATAATAACTTTAAAAGAAAAAGTGAAATATACCATAGCATTGAAATGTGACTTATGCAGGAAAGTTGATAATTATATATTAACAAGTTGTATAATTGTACAACAACAGTATATAAATGAGAACCCCATTGACGTAGGAAACTTTAAACCACCATTTAAACTGTAAATTATTTGAGCTTTTTTTTTGGTTGTTGAAAATTTTCACATTTTATTTCTTAATTTGTAAATTAATCACATTTCCCTAGTACAATTAAGCTGCAATTAAGTATGTTTTTCTGATGCAAATAAAACTCAATTCTTTTACTTTAAGGAGTTTTTGCTGGAAAATGTATATCAGCACAAATCTTAAAAACACTGTATGTGATTTGTAGTCATTGCATGTACAACATGTGTGTAATACCGACATTATAACATAACCCTATCTTCTCTAATTAAATTCCTCGAAGTGAAAAAAAAGGAAACTGCAGAAATATTGCATGAGATTTTAGTCAGTTCTTGACAGTCATTGGTAAACCACAGACTATTTGTTTTTAGTGAGAGCTTTCATCAGTGTACATTGATAAGTGGTAAAAATTAAGAAAAAAAACTATACTCCTTGTGGTGTTAAACATCATAGTGTGGGAGTTAAGATCTGTATGAGCTTCAAGTAGCTGACCTTTAAAAGATGTATCGTCCATTGAACTTGGGGACCTTTTTAATGTCATCAAAATGTACTTCTCCTATAATCCGTCATGTGGGAAAGAGGAAAACAAGAAGACAATGAAAATAATGAACAAAAATACAGTCAATTGTTTCATGTTCTGCAGATTTTGCAGGTGTCTGGTATGGAACGGCTGCTGTATACAGAAATGTGAAAAATGAAATCACAGCCTCTTTCATTACAATTACATTGTCTTTATTAGGTCCTAACATTTGGTAAATAGAAAATAAGATGAACAACAACACGTAACATCGTACAATCTCATTATTTATCAAAGTAAAGCTAAGCCAAAATGTAGATGCATCAAAAAAAGCACAGCTTTACAGCCTCTATAGGAATTGAGAGGGTAAGTTGGTACTACTAGTCATTTGCACCTGATAAAATGGATCATATGCCGGTGTCGGCACCTTTATAAAAACATACATTTTGGCTCTTTGCTGGTCTGATGTATTCATGTGTGTCAACGGAATGCCACGGAGGAAAGACATCAGCAATTTTATTAGAGAAGCGATTGTTGTTGCCAATTAATTTGGCAATAGGTACTCCATGTTATACAAAAAGAAAAAATGAAGACAGCTGCTGATCTTCCCAAGATTAGACGATGCAGCAAGATCAGAAAAAATTGGCCTTAAAAAAAACTACGAAGGGCGCCATCTGACACTCTACAGGCCTCAGCATGCTAAATGCTAAAGTTCATGACATTGAAATTAGAAAGAAAAACTACACATGTTTCTTTGTTAGGGTTGCCAGGAAAAGGCCTATTTAAAAATGAACATGGCAGAACAATTCAGGTTAGAAAGTTGCATCTGAACAAACCACAAGATTTGTGGAACAAAGACTTTTGGACAGAGAAGACCAAAGTGGAGATGTTTGGCCATAACTCAGTGACTCACATTGGGGGAAAACCAAACATGGACTCCACAGTGGTGGAGGGATGGTTATTTGGGGTTGTTTTGCAGCCAAAGGATCTAAACATTTTGCAGTGATTGAGTCAACTACAAACTCCTCTCCTCTGTACACCAAAGTATTACAGAGTCAAGTGTGAGGGCATCTGTCTCACAGCTGGAGCATGGCCAGTCAAAGCCCAGACTTCAACTTGGTTTATATTCTGACTGTTTAAATGAATGCTGCAGTAATATGTCTTTTGTTGTTCACGACGTGAGGTTGTATTTACTTTATTTTAAGAACTGATAAGGACCTGATGATTTATTTTTATTGCACCCTGACATGTAAATCCTTAAAACTGAAAGAGGGGTACTTTCTTTTTTACATGACTACATGTCACCAACTGAAATATCCTACTGCATCAGTGTCAACAGCACTTTACACAAGTGATTTGTATGTGTGTTGGTGGATTCGCCTCCAAATAGTCTAACAAGCCTTTCCTCCCACATATTGGTGCCCTGCAGATCACTGCACTTCAACAGTTACCCAACAATCACATGCTGAGACTCAAAAATAACAGATATTTACTCAGCTGGAGCCCCTTATGTACTCTACCGCATCTCCGTCTGACAGCATCTTTGTTGCTGTATGCAAATTTCTGGCGAAATCAGAGTGAAATCATGATTGAACAGGAAGGTGCATGAGGAATAAAATGATGAGTCGTTGCAGCATCTTTCATCTGTTTTGCCACAGCTCATCAATAAATGAGAAGACTAAAGAGAAAGTGGCTATCAAGAAGCTCCACAGGCCCTTCCAGTCAGAGATCTTTGCCAAGAGGGCTTACCGAGAGCTTCGACTGCTCAAACACATGAAACATGAAAACGTGAGTAGTTAAAGCCCAATTCATAACCTGTCTGTTTCAACAGACTGTACATTTTACATGTGTTTATGAACTTTTAATAGATTTATTCTTCATTTTCAAAGTGGTGAATTATGGTAAATGAATTTGACATGAAAAAATAAGGATATTTGTGTTTGGGGGGTTATTTCTTTGTTGTAACAATGCTTTTTTGCAGTAAACCTTATACCGTTGGAAAGCCTGTTTATTTCCCTTTTAAATGGTGCTACATTTGTAAGAAAAATGCGAGTTGAGCTGGAGAGTTGTGTATGTGGGTTGTGTCAATTAAAAAAAAACTTGCTTTATCTTCTCTGCCATTGCCAAACTGCTTATTCTGCTATTGACTCTTGTTTGGTTTTTAGAAAGAAGATATTTTGGCAATTTAACAATTTATTCATTCATTGCTGGGATGGCAGCCCATTCTGGCACAAACAGCACACCCAAGCTAATCCTACAGGTGTTCAATGGGGTTGAGGTCAGGATTGCAGTTCAGTCCATTCAATCCTCTACATTCTTAAATTCTGTAGGTAGTCTCTGATAAATCCTGCTCTGTGTTGTCGAGTGCTGTCATCTTGGTATGCAACAGCTTTTGGTGGGGGCAGTGTGATGGTGTGGGGCAGCATCTCCCTCACATGAAAAACAAGGCTCGTCATCACTAGAGGCGATCTCAATGCAGAGAGATGCCGGGGTGAAATTCTGCAACCAGTGGCAATCCCATATCACTAGGGATGCACGATATATCGGCTTCAATATCGGTATCGGCAGATGTTGTTCATTTTCTAAAAATATCTGTATTGTTCCGATAAGTAAACTTGGCCGATATTAACAACAGATATTTATTTCCGTCTGTTTGTGTGTCGGGAGGAGGGGGGGTGTGGCCATGCAGTATTGTTTTGGACATGTGACAGTGATAGTAAGGCAGCATTGTGGGGTGTTTAACTGTAGCGGAGAGGCAATGTCAGCGGTGTGGTAGTTTTTCATGGTATTGATAGAAGATACTCGGAAGCAGTATGCAAGACTTGCTACGTCAAAGTAATGTGAGGAGGATGTCGTCTCAAATCATTCAACACCATCAGTTTGATAAGTCATCTGAAAACCCACCAACCAGAGGTTCACAAACTTGGGCAGGAAGCTAACGCTTCTAACGTTAACTTTCATTTTGTACAGAATTTGATTATCTTAACAAAAAATTTTTTTAAAACTATATAGGTAAATATCAGATATCAACCATTGCAAAAATATTAATATCATTAAGACTGGGACGATACGCTTTCCTCCCTATTCGATTCTTTTACGATTTTATGGGTGCCGATTCGATTTAAATTGTGATTCTTTGATATAGACGATTTTTGTGGAGTAAAAACAAAAAATTACAAAAATATTTTTTGCTAGTTTTTTTTCTTTTTGAAATTTCAATAAGGAAAACACAACACAGTCGCCAGACCATCATTCTACTGCTATAATGCCCGACAAGACAAAAAAAAATGTTTTTTTTTGTTGTTTTTTTTTAAAATCTAACAAAAAATAGATTCAAAAATTGTGAAACAAAAAAATCCTGATATTCGATTTTTTCTCCCACCCCTAAATATTGGATATCGGTAAATATCGGTAATCGGCCATTGCAAAAATATGAATATCGAATATCAGTATTGGCCAAAAGTTTCATATCGGTGCATACTTACATATCACCACAGTCTGGGACCAAATCTTATCCTTCAAGGTGACATATCAGTAGCAGAATAAGCTGTTTGGTATTGGCAGAGAAGATAAGGCAAGTTTTTCATATGTGAAACCCGCATATTCAACTCTGCTGCTCATCCCACAAATGCATTTTCCTTACAAGTGTGGCACCATTTAAAAAGGAATAAACAAGCTTTCTAACTGTATAATATTAGTTGCCAAGAAGCATTGCTCGCATCTTTTTTGTGTTAAGTTTTTATTAATTTGCTCCCATGTCTCTGGACTGTTTCCTCTGTCTCTTATTCCATATAGGTTATAGGACTTTTGGATGTGTTTACACCTGCTTCTGGTCTGGATGACTTCCAAGACTTGTAAGTATTTTTGACAAACTACCAAACCCTCCAGCAAAGGAAAAGACTTAACACTTAAAAAGTTCTTTAGGTTTAACACACACCTGTAGTCATGATGTTTGCATATACAATGGAAAACAAACTTTTTTGTTTGATAAAGATTTTACTAATACATACTGCATTTTGTGGTGGCAGGGTTGTATTGGATGATTCTGTTTGACATGTTCTAACAGGAAGCCATTGTAGTTGAAGAGTCTGGGAAAGAATATGGTCTTTTGCTTTTCAGGAACAGTATTGGTATGCTGTTAAAAGAACATTCTCACAAAGTGGAAGCCCACTGTTGCCTCAGATATGACTGTGTGCTATAGTGTTCTGGATTTTCTCTGGATTTGAGGTCTTAACAATGACTACCAGCCACAGACAGATATGGATGAATCACTTCATAGAAAGACAAAAATATACAAATCAGTCATGAACTTAACCCATTCCGACCAGATTCTGCTTTAAGGTCCAAAGTAATTTTACGGTACACGCTTTTACAATTAAAACCAGGAAACTTTTCTAAAACCATGCTTAAGTTTTAAGATACTTTTGACTGATTTTTCTTTTCAGAGAACAAGGCAACCCTGTTTTATCCATGTTGTATTCAGTTTAGTTCAATTCAGTTTTATTTATATAATGCATATTCACAACAAAGTCATCTCAAGGAAGTTCTACATACACAGAACAATTAAATCCATATAATCATAGTCCAGTTATAATCCATTTAAAACAAATCATGATCCCCATTAGTCCACTTTATAATAACTATGTTCATATGAGCCAATTCGTAGGTGATTAACCTAGCTAAGAAAACCTAAGTATTGCATTGAATCTTTGATTTAATTCAATCCCCCATCCTTAGCATGCACAAGGTGGTGGGCAACATTGTAAAGGAAAAACCTCTTGCGGAACGAGACTCAGGAATGGCAGTCTTCTGCCTCAACTGGTTGGGGGTGGAGAGGACAGGAAACAGGGGTCAACATCACCATAATTCAAAGTCAGGGATACCTGCTGAGAAATAATGTCTAATATTTATACTGTACATGGGGGGTGGAGGAATACAGAGAGAAATTAAGGGAGGTGGGACATCCTCCAGGGCCCTCATTTATCAATCATTCATAGAAACGTTCCTAAATTTCATCTTACGAATGAATTTTAGAATGTGTGTAAGTACAAAAAAATCCGGATTTATCCACCATGCAGAGGCCAGTCATACGCATGTTAGTAAGTTATCAGCTGTTGATAATCCCACATGTTCTAAGTCGCCTGCTCATGCCCGAGCATGGTCATTTGCATTCAGAAACACCCTCATTTAATATATATAGAGACAACTTGTCCCTTTAGAAGTCACGTGGAAAGCGCTTGCATTTGTCCACGGAGCGGTGGAGAGAAAGAAAGAATGAAGGAATTTCGTCCGACTTTCAAGCCAACCAAAGATCTCCGTTTAGTTCACTCATTCAAGTTCAGTTAATATTCATTTTAAAAGAGACATTTGAAGTTCACTTGCAAAAGTTTAAGTGCAGGAGATGAATATACTTTAATAATCCTCTGAAACACTGCGTGAAAAAGTTGAACTAAGAGAATAAATAAATGCTGCAGAGAGAAATGAGAGCAGTAAATGATTTGGGATCAAGGGGAAGATGTCTGTTATTTAAAAAAAAGAGAGAGATTGTTAAATAACCTGATATCAATAAAATAGAAAATAAAGCGTGGCAGCACACAGACGAGGCATGTCTGCAGCAGGAGAACAGATCTAACAGAACGTTCACCTTCGGATGAATTTTCATCCTGTGAAGCTCTGTGGTTAACGTAGTTAGTTTACATGTTTTGTAGAAATAAAGGAGGCTTATTGACATAATGTGCACACATGTTTATTGCAGCACTCTCATTTGATCTGATTTGAATTGTTCAAGAAAACTATAATGCAGTTTCTCTGTTCTACCTCTAGATTCTGTCCGTACGCATGCTCAGCGCTGTACTTACATTTAGGAACATTTCTAAGTAAAAACGTACAAGATGGTAAATTGGTGGAGAGGAAGAAAGAAGGAATTTCTAAGGAAGAGAAAAAGGAGAGCAGTAACTGATTCAGGATCAAGGGGAGATCTTTGTCATTTTTCTTAAAAAAAGAAATAAATTGTTTTATCGCCCCATTTAACGATTGAAATAGAATTAAGAAAAATATCAAGAGACCTATCTGCTGCTGCAGGAGGACAGAACCAGAGAGATCTTCCTCCTTAATGTATTTTTATCATGAAGATCGGTTGGTTTTACATGTTTCTAGAGATGGAGACTTGATTTGAAATAACTTGCACACATATCCCCACCATTATTCCCAGCAACATAACTGCACTGCTTTCATCTGTTCGTTTCAGAGAGATAAACGTGTCGGTCCGGTGAAAAGACGCATCCAGCACGGATTATGTAATGCAGGGGATGTCCAACCTGTCTCATGTAGGGGACTAAAACCACTTAGAATAGTAATTGGAATAGTAATTAATATAACTTTGTGACACAGATCCCAGGTCACTGTAGAACTCTCACAGGATCGCTTGCTGCATCCGATCAGAAATTATCTTGGAGATCACATCAGCTGATCGTCTGATGACGCTCACAGCGGAGCGCAGAGTTTGAAATGTTATATGTTAACATCAGATGCTCGGCTCTCACCAATCAAACGTTTCTTTTGTAAGATTTTAAACCATTTAATCACTGTGTCCGTTTGTTTTTTCCTGAAAGTTCAATAATTGAATAATTATTATTTTGAGGAAATAGAAATAAAAATGACCGACAGATGCTGAGATCGCTGCAACGCCTGCAGAAATGATGCAGTTCCCCTGTTCTACCACTAGGTTTTGTGCATACAAATGGAAAAGATTGTGCTTGAATTTACAATTTTTTCTACGCAGAAGTACAATTTGATAAATCCCATACTTTGCGTGGAAATGATTGTACGCACATCAAGCACACGTCTGCATGTGCGGACGGTTGTTAATGAGGCCCCAGGAGTCTAAGCCTATAGCAGCATATATAAAGGGATGGAACCTTTTAAGCCTAATCTTAAAGGCAGAGAGGGTGTCTGCTTCCACAACAGCTCAGGCTGAGGCCTGATGCTTACTGACACAATATGAAGGTCACAAAATAACTCTTCATATTTAAAATTATGGAATTATACTTTAATTTTTAATTTGATGGAAACATAGTACCAATCAAAAGTTCGGAAAGTATGTCCAAATTTTTGATTGGTGATTTATATCACTACAGGTTATTTTGATTTCACACGGTGACCATTTACTATTTAGACTTTAGCTTTTAGTGTGCTAGAAGAATACATCAAACTGCACATCTTAGCCTGTTGCAGCAGCTCATGAGGAGTCTACAATAAGTAGAGTGATTACTGTGTACTAAAGGTTACCTAAACATACACAAACACCCTAAGCTTCTCCTTGAAAAGATAAAAAGACATGGATTACAGCATTATGAACGGGTAGAAATTTGCATTACATCTTACTCCTCCTCTCCACTGTTGTCTTGCTCTTTTCTCAGCTATCTTGTGATGCCTTACATGTATACTGACCTGTCAAAGGTGCGAGGTCATCTCTCTGAAGACAAAGTCCAGTTTCTTGTCTACCAGATGCTCTGTGGACTGAGGGTGAGAGTTTTTTTTTTTTTTTTTAAATCAAGCATCAGAGATACATGACAAAAGTATTATTAAATACATTTCTATTCAAACACTAACTTGTGATGAGTTAATATACAGTATAGTGGTATTAAACATTTAATCCCAAAAATAAATTGCATTAACTTGCCAAATCCTCCAGGAGAAAATGCTGAAACTCCCCTCAATTCCCATTGTTAAGTTTTCAGTCCAACCAGATGTGCAAATCAAACCTTGTTTGTAAGCTGATTAAAAACACACAACCTGCATTAAATTATAGTTGTGCAATAAAAATGTCTCCATCCTGCTCTGTTTTTCCCTCTGCAGTACATTCATAGGGCAGGAATCATCCACAGGGTAAGTATAAGTTGGTGTGTCATTGTAGAAAGCTGATATCTAAGCCGAAAAAGGTTTTGGAACATGTTTTAATGATTTTTTGTAACACTTATGTGCCTCCTGGTGCAGAGCAGGTTTTATACTGCAGACCAGCATTTCTTCTTGTACTTTGGGAATGTTTATTTAATTAATCATTGTCAGATGAAACCGTGCCCCAACAGGTAGAATGAGTTGACTCCTGTGATGTATGAACTGCATGTCTAGAGATGTCAGGTCACACCCTTTAGCTCCAGTACTAAGCATTCTGAATGTGTGGAGCAGTGAAAATAATGTTATACCAACATTTCTGTTGGTTTAGTTTCAGTTGTTCCCTATTCCCTTAGACTTCCCTAAACATTTGGGTCCACCACCTTTGTGACCAAACCGAATCTCTAAGTAAGAAAAGGAGTTTTTTTTAGCAGATGTAAGAGGATTATCCCCTGTAAAAGTCTAGTATCAGACTGACGCATTCCTTTTCCAGAACGCTTTCCTCAATTTAGGACCAAAATAATCACCTAGAAAGAATTTTATATTCTGTGTTCTGGTTAATCATTAAAGTCCATGTAAAACAAATTTACATAGAAACATGTTGTATGTGTTAGATAAAAGCTGTCTAACACATGTACTTAATGAGGTGCACATTGTGGATTCATCTAGTAAAGAAATTAATTCACTGAAGTTAGAGGGCTGTGCACCTTCAACAACTTACAGGTGCAGTGTGTAACAAAATCAAAGGAAAATGACAGAAGAATTAGATATTAAAAAAACTGTTTCTATTGGCATCTAATCACTTTCCTAAAAATAACTATTATGTTTTTATAATCTTAGAATGAACCATTTATACAGTTGTCTGCAAAATTATTCATAGCCTCCCGTTAAAGGAGGGAAAAAAACAGTTGTCACTGAAATAAGCTGAAAGTAATAATATATAAACAATTTAATGAAAATCATGACATTGTTTTTGAATTGTAGTTCAATAGAAATATTTTTAAAAAACAAGCAAAAAAATATGAGAAATGAATCTACATTACATCACTCATAAGCTAATATTTAGTTGAACAATCCTTTGAGGCGATCACTGCAATCAGGTGTTTTCTGTAACTCTCCATCAGACTTCTACACCTGTCGACAGGTATTCTGGGTCACTGCTCATCAGCAAAGTGCTCTCATTGTTCCAGGACCCTATTGTTTGTTTTGTTTTTTATAATTGTTGTTTCACTAAATTATAATTTAGCAAATTTATATTTATTATTACTTTTGTCAGTCTCCAGTTTATTTGAATTACTATTAAGAATTTTGCCTTTTCTTTAATGAAAGCATATGAATAATTTTGCAGACAACTATCTACGTACCATAGGTCCACATACATGACGACTGCCATATTTGTGCCACTATTTTTACTACAGTGTCTCTGAATGGACAAACAACTCTGTGTGTGAAGCGAGATCCCTCTGAACTTTACAACTGCAGGATCTGCTTTGTTTGATAGGTGAGCAGTGATTGGGATAAATAAGGCCTTAAAAGGCACATAGATGAAGACAGTACACGTGTACACAATGTTGAAGTAGTTACCTGTAGTGCAGTCATCGCTACACCTGAGGCCACTGGAGCCACTCGCAGATGAAAACATGTTTATATCGGGAAGAATTTTGGCCACTGGCAGCCACCATCCATACACAATTGCGCTTGGCATTTGAAGTAATTTCTATGCCCAGCTTTCCCACTAGATGTCAGTAATTCTTACACACTGTACCTTTACGTTTGATCAGTTGAGACTCAGTGGATTGATTTTGTGATAGAGAGGAGGATCACAGTCTCATTTTTCACAAAGTAGTTTTTACAATGTGTAACCAGAGTAAGTTCGGATTAACAGGCGCCCGACTGCAATAGTTTTACAACATCATAGTAAGTCACATTGCCCCCGCCCCTCCCTCAACCTCCAGCCACCTACAACTCCCAAACATCTCAGTATAGACCTTTAAGAATAAAGATAGTAGTAAGACTGTGAAGTTTTCTATGTGGAAGTGGGGCGGATGTGGAAATGTATGTCTGACATTATGAGTTTCTTTTAAACGATTTTGAGTAAACAACCATTAAGAATATGGAATATAAAATTGCATAATTATCTTGAGGAAACTACTTGGATCAAATTATTTCTTTTTTTTTAATCAATGGAAACACTATAAAAGCTCCTAAGTTAATTACTTTATAAAAGACAATTATTTCATGCTTTCTGAAATAAGATTTTTATATGTGCAAATGGTTTATTATCTCACCAAATTGCACTGACTGGCATCATTGTCTATGCTTAACATGTTTCCACTCTTGAAAAATAACATGCTTCCTCACTTCTGTGATCGAATACCAGAGAATTAAAAGATGCATCTTTGAAAAGACGCAAGCTGTTTAATGCTTTCTTCATTAATCAGACTTACATTTATCAAAAACCAATCACATTTTTGACAGTTTCGAAAACAAATAGTTATGAATTAGATTTAAGAAATGGAAAATATACAGTTTCTTGTTTTTTTTAATGGGAATAAGAAATCTATTCAAGATTGATATCCACTGTTTGGTTTTTTTACCTTTGCCAAAGCACAGAAGTTATGTTTTCAGTGGCGTACGTTTGTCTGCCTGTCTGTTAGCAACATAAAATAATAAAAAATAAAAATGTCAAGATGACATCATGGTAGACGTTATAGTCCAACATTGTTTAGCCCAGATCATGTTGATATTCTGGATCTGGGGATCCAGAAGGTTCAAAATATAGGGGGTACTGGGTGGGCTGTTTAGCCTTTTGGGGTTTTACTCAGGTGAGTGACCCTATGGCTTGGCGGAGGTGTGCACTCTCCAAGTGCTTCTAATTTTTATTCTCTTTACTCTTTGTTGAATGGTTTCAATGATCATTTTGATTCAGTATGCTAAATTATAACTAAAAAACTACAAGTATCTGGTGAACTGTGAGCATTTGTTTGACATCTTTGTTTTTACGTGTGTTTATAGTGTAGAAAATTGTGTTACCCTGCTATTACGCTGTTAATTTTTTAAAGCAGTTAAAGGTGTTAATACTCACTGAGAGTTTCACACTTATTACACAATGTGTCACAGAATTAGTTTGCAGAAATGCAGCAGTGTTTTTAATGACTTCCTTGTTGCCGAGTCACATTACTGAATTCATTAAAAAAAAAAAGAGGAAAAGAAACTCACTGTACTTACACATTTAGACAAAGCTGAGCAATGCTAGCAGGAACTAAATTCTAGAATTAGCTCTTGTTACAAATTTGGGTTTAATCACTGTAATTTCTTGTTAATGTGCACCAAGTAACCCTTACTCAACTCATTTCCTTTAACAGGATCTTAAGCCTGGAAACTTGGCTGTTAACCAGGACTGTGAACTGAAGGTTTGTACATCTAAGGATTACATTAGACACACCTAAGCACTTGCGTAATAGGGCAGCTTCAGCTGCAAAATCAGGTAATATTTGGATGTATGTTAGATTAATACGGCAGACAAATGATCATTGAGGAACACATTGTTCCAAATATATTATGATGATGCTGAATATAGGCATGTATAAAAAAGTTTCGAACTGTTTCAATGAATAAACAAGCATATATTACATGCAGTGTTTATGATCCAGATTGTGATCAGGTTCTTTGGTGCCGATTCAGATCCTGGACTTTGGGCTTGCTCGCAGTACTGATGCAGAGATGACAGGCTACGTGGTGACCCGTTGGTACCGGGCGCCTGAGGTCATTCTGAACTGGATGCACTACACCCAGACTGGCAAGACAATAGTAGCTGTTACATATTCTTACCTTGCTGTTGGCCTCTCTGTGATATAACTCTTTAATGTCTGTCATGTGAAAATATCTCACTTTAATTGATGTTTGGATGGTACTTTGTGAGTCAGCAAGCAACTTTTATAAACCTGTCAGCAGTTCCTTAAGCGCATTTGAGGATTCATGATGTCATTCTGAAAATAGATCATTTTTCTTCGCCTTAATCTGTTAGCAGTTGACGCAGAAAAGTCTGACAGCAGCCTGATTGTGCCGAGACTCTGACAGAAGTATCAGTGCAATAAGACCAATTCTCCCAGGATTTATCTTTCTGTAGGAGATGGTGGTTTTTCATTTTGTAAACAACTTCTTCAGAGTGAAATGTAGCACAGAAAGCAGGTTTACACCCTGCTCAGGGAAATATTATGTACCAGATATTCCCCAATTTTAACAGCACAAGAGCTTCAGCTGACTATTGTGAATAAACTGAGCTGTGACATATTAAATGCTGCATTCCTCATTTCTACTGTATTGGCTAATATTTAAACACGGGTGTGTATCCTTCTTGGGTTTTCACGGATGTTTCTCTGCTTTGTTGTTTCTTCTAGTGGACATCTGGTCTGTGGGCTGTATCATGGCAGAAATGATCAATGGAAAAACCCTTTTCAAAGGAAAAGACTGTATCTTTTCAAGTTGCTTGTGCATTTCTAAGTCTATGTAATGTAAAATAATAACTTTCATTTAGTAAAGATGGAAACATACTGTATGATTTTCAACTATTGAGCTTTTGAAATCACCTTATTAAACATTTGTAGTAATAAAAGATATTGAAAGCCTCTTGATTGCCTAACGCTATAATTTTTTAGAAACACTATAATTTTGGCCCAAAATACAACACAGATTGTAATTACTATAAATAACATGCAGAAAAAGCAACACATTCCCTGAGGCAAAATCTAATTCTGCTTATGCTTCACTGTAATATAATTATATTTTGCACCTGATCCACATTACTGATCTATAGAGCCTATCAGCAAAAAAAACAAAAAACCTCATTGTTTTATTTAGTGGCTTTATTTTACATTCATTCCTTTGTTTATGAGCCTGTCTGGAAACCATGAATTTCACAGCTTCTTTGTGGAGATTTACTTATTAAACCAGGTTTTAAAATCCTTAACTCTAACCCTTTTACTCCCAGACATGGACCAGCTGACTCAGATCATGAAAGTGACTGGAGTCCCTGGACCAGAGTTCATCCAGAAGCTGGACAGTCCAGAGGTAGGACTAATTCCACTATGTGTATGTCATAAATATACAGATATGAAATAAATGCAAATGTAATCAAATCCCGTCACTCTTGTTTCCAGCTTTTGTCTGGCATTACATCCTTTACAATTGATTTCCTGGGAGAGGCATGTAAATCACTTTAGAGAAGCAACAGAATTTACATAATGGTCCAAATTTAACACTTTCTTACATACGTTGTCGAGTAGAAATGCCTCAGGAGGGCCAAAACAAACCGTGTGCACTGAAAACATCCCTGTTGCAGCAACAGTTGACATCACTTGACAAGAGCATTCATGGCACTTACTGTCTTTTTTTCCCCTTTTTTATTCTTTTAAATGAGAAAGTAATGTTTTGTATTATTGCCTGACAAATTGTTTTCCTTTCTATGTAAAGTTTCCTAAAATTACTCATTGTTCTAAATTTTTGATCTCAATAAAATAACATCAAACTTTATCAAATAAAGTGTGCATTTTTAGTGAGTAATTTAGTTATAAATTATCCTTAATTGTATTTCGTTTTAACAATGTGAGGATACAATGACATCAATACAAAGTTCTATGATTGGCTTTACTCATAATCTGATATTTAACAAAACAACTTTTATACAAAGATTTACTTTGAGTGATTTTTTTGTGTATTGATAAAAGGATCAGTGGCTCCTGTCACTAGTATTTTAATCAGTATCAGTTAAGAAGTATCTTACTTTATCATAGTTGACATTAAGAAAGATAATACACTTAACTTTTCTATGTCTGCATATTTATCTTTTTGTCTCTAAAACAGGCCAGAAGTTATGTTAAGGGCCTCCCTTCCTATCCCAGAAAAGACTTCTCAACATTATTTCCTAGAGCCAGTGTAAATGGTAAGTTTCCCAGCAACTTTTTCCTCCTGCTACTTTTTACCCCCACTTTTAATAAGTATAGTCTGCTATTGTCTGAAGTATTGGTCCACCACAGCAGGCCGGGGTCAGACATTTTTGCTTTCTGACTCAAAATGATGGCAGTAATGCATTATGCAGCAAGTTCATGAAAGCTTTTCCTCTTGTTCTGAATACTGACAACATGCTACTCAGCAACCGATTAAATTCCCCAAGTGACACATTTTGTGTCCCTGGCATAAAAGAACAGTATAATTGCTTCTTTTTTTTTTTTTTTTGTGGCATTAAATTTGTACAAAAACAAACTGCACTGAGACCGTTAGAAACACCATTTCATCTTTGCCTACTGAAAAGGTTGCCATAAGGCAAACATCAATGAAGAAAATCTTTCATAAATTATCTGACTTTTCAAATCTTATTTAATGGATGAATTGATTTATTTATAGTTTGACCAATTTGCTGCATTTTTCTGCACCACTGACCATTTTCAGGTATTGACCTGCTGGAAAAGATGCTGGTTCTGGATGGAGATGAGAGGCCAACAGCTGAACTAGCTCTAGAGCACCCATACTTTGACGGCTTACGAGACCCAGATGACTTGCCGGAGCCCGCGCCATACGATGACAGCCATGACAACGCCACATTGACCCTGGATGAGTGGAAGCGTAAGTAAAAAAAAACAAAAAGCAGATAGAAAGCATGGATGTATGATGGATTTTTTTTTTATGGACAGCCCTTGACATGTACATTACCAGTCAAAATCTGGACTCATCCATTGAGTGTTATGGGAAAGTGCGTCCAAACTTTTGACTGGTAATGTATGAAGCTCATAGGATTTATGTTAAGTATCAGGCTTAACATGAGTATCAAATATAAGTCACAAATTTGTGTCTTACAGTGGATGGTTTAAACAGATGTACATTAATTCTACCATGCTTTGAAGTGTTTTACTTTCATTGCGACTACCACACATTTACTTCTAATGTTTCTGTCGTCCATCTATGATCTTAACTTGCTTATTCTAGTGCATGGTCACAGGGGGGCGGAAGCTTATCCCAGCACCTATGCTTCTATTATGTTTTTAAAAATCTGTGATTTGTGTAGCTCTTTAAGAGCTTCATATTTAAATGAATATAAAGCAAATAAAGAAACCAAATTGTTTCCTCTTTTTATTTATCTTTTCATCACAGGGTTATGTTTCAAAGAGGTGAAAAGCTTTGTGCCATTCCCACGACGGGATTCCAAGAGAAAAAACACTCTGACTATGTCTCCATGATCTGATGAATGTGATGTAACTGATGTCCCAACCTTCACAGCATACAGCCAATGGTGCCCTTGTATATTCCAGCCCTGGACTTACACTATTTCTTTCATTTTTGAGGTATTTAGATTTTAAATCAGTGTTGAAAAGAGTGATTATTTTAAAGCTATCCCTTCTTTTTTTTGTAATGTGAAACTGTTTCCTAAATGTAGATTGTTACACATTCCCCATCAGTGAAAACTGTGTTGCAAAGTAATTGTGATTAAATGCTATGGGGTTTCCTGTAAGATTTACTGTAATATTGGTTTCCAATTAAAGAAAGAGAAAAGATGTGTTTTATGTTATTTTTAAAGCACGCTCACATACCCTATTAAAATTAGGCCAATCTTTAGGTGGAAATCTTAATATATTGTTAACAAACAGTAGTGTTGTCATGTCTGGGTGTTGCCTATGAATGCTAGAGGCCCAAAATGGTGAGCAGTTAGTGTGCAATATGCCACTAGTGCTTTACTGGAATGTGTGATGATGCTGAAAGCATTTTTTTTCCTCTTTTAAAACCTGCCCCTGTGAACTGCCTATGGGACTGAGCATATGAATGTCTGGTTTTATGAATTTCAAAAATTTTCATCATGTAAGATATTGCAAATAATTTGTTAGAGCTAAATGCTTGATTCATCTGTTTGAAATGGATTCTTGCACTGGGCATATTGCTGCCCATGATACTTGTTTCAACCATGCACAACTACTACTATCATGTGCACCTGTTTCCTTTACTCATTGTCACTGAATGTTTGTATACAGATCATTTCATGAGTATGTATGTTGTGCACATTTTATGTACAAAGAATGACTCCATTTGAGTGAGATGTGGCTAAATATTGCCTGGACTGTTGTTTTAAAGGAACTGCTTTGCATTTAAAAACTACACATAAGTGAATAAGGCTGTTTAAGGTCTACTTACTGACTTATCTGGCTTGACCCTGTTAAGTGGCTTGCGCGCGAAAACTGTGCTCTGATGACATCAAGGGGGCAGGTTCTAGGCAGGCTGAACTTTTACGAATCTGTTGTTATCAAGGCAAGCTGCAGGCGACCATAAAACGGAAGTAATCCATCCCGCCATCAAAATAAAAGTAATAATTTTTTTTCAGTCGATATTAAAATTGTTATAAGGTTAAATAATAACTTTAAACCCATTTTTTAGATTAAAATATGCTGTTAAAGTAATTGTGAGAACTTTGTAAATAAAGCATTTAAATGTACATACACACACACGTGTGTATATATATATA
>JBBBVU010000014.1:22008754-22024473 GCA_037177055.1 Atherinosoma microstoma | reverse complement strand
AGTATTTACATATCCGAAAGGATATTGCTTCATTTGACAATATATTCACGACATAGGTTTTGTGTGTCCCTTTGTTAACAGTTCATATCCACAATACATCAAGCCTACAAATTCTGGAAAACATCTTACATTTGATTTCATGACAGTATACTTTAATGTTTTTAGCAGTATTAGTTGTCAAATTTTCAAATATGAAGGTTAAAATGACAATATTTTGAAATCATAAACCGGAAATCATATGCCTTTACTAAGGCTAGCATTGCTTTAGCATCTACTCAAGACTAAACAGCTAGCCAACTAGCCAAAAGAGGCTAGTATTTCAACCTCACAGCATAAGCTATCTCTCAGGTTATCAGTGCAGATATATCATTCTTGTTCTGACTTTGTCTCTAGGGTTGCCTACAGATCTCCCAATGCCGTCTCGTGGAGAAAAGGAAGCGTTTTAAGATACCTAAGAGTAACGGGTGTATCGCAAACTGTGGCAGGCTAACGATTGCTATTAGCCTCGAGAGTGTAGCAAGTGAGACGTCCGGCTAGGCAACCATTACAGCAATAGCGGCTTCAAACCGCCGGTTGTCGAGTACCCCTGTCAGTCAGTTGCCATAATAGGTAAGATAGCTTACAATTGGTACTCTATTGGCCTTTTCTACAATGTTATACCGTCATGAATTTTCATTTCTATTCTATCTTGGAGTGGTTTACTGTCTTAATTATCTTGTCAGTGTAAAAAAAAACTAGCTAATGTTAGTACTGGCCATTTTTTTTTAAAGTTAGCAGGCTAGCTAGTTATTTTTACTTCTCACGGCACTTTATGTCAGAGAACTGTCAGATTACCATGACATTCTTATCCTGATTTGACATAAAAAGCACTTTATCTTTCTCATTGATCTACTGTCAATATGTAAACCACATTGGAGCGTTTAATAGTGTTTTAAAACTGTAAATATGGCTGACATTTTACTCCTGAAATAAGGACAGAGATGTGTTGAGACTGGTATTCTTGAAGCTGATTGGCTCTCCGATTACTCAGTCAATCCTTCCTGAAAGCTGATTTGATATGTCCGTAAAGTTGTAGCAAACCCAGACACTGGCCACAAACCATTTGTGAGATAAAATCGATCAAAAAAAATCTACAAATCACTTAATTTTACAGTTAGCTCGTGTTTTCATAGTAACTACGACCCCTCGCTTGTCATTCAGCTAGCTGTCACTGTAGTGTTTGATTCAGTTAGCTAGTTTAGCCAACTAAAGTTTAAGAGTTTATGTGGAGGAATGTTTACAGGTGATGCTGAAAATTACTAATAATGCTGCAGCACAAAAGTCTTTGATCGAGTCAACGTGTCAAGAGATTCAGCTTATGTTGCCTAAAATTTGGGTGTTGCCATGGCACAATTTCACATTTGGCTTGCTATTTTGCCCTAAATTTATATTAAAACCAAGCAATAGTAAAATACATCAACAGTATAAATGGAAGGTGTTCTGTATTAATAGCATCGAGAGAGATTATGTTGTTACATCACTAACAGCTAATAAAATGTGATTTTATACTGATCTTTACTGGTTCTCTGGCATCGCAGTTCTCTAATTTTACACGTTTTTTAACCAACAGGAGGGAAAGTGTGACTAGTGGCCTATGAGGAAGCCGCGTCGAAAAGGCCAAGGGGCCGGAGGAGGTGGACCAGATGTCAAAAAGTCCAATGGGACAGTTGGCGGACGTGGAGGTGCCCGTCAACGATCTCCGTCCCCTTACAGCCTCAAAGCATCTCCAACCAGAGAAACGCTTACCTATGCCCAGGCTCAGAAGGTGGTTGAGGTGGAGCTGGATGGTAGGCTTCACCGCATTTCCATCCTGGAGCCTTTGGAGGTCATTACAGAAGATGAAATGATGGCTCAAGATATCAGCGAGTGTAACAGCAACAAAGAGAACAGTGAACAGTCATCCCCTCCGACCAGCAGTACCCAAACAGCCCGTAAACCCGTCACACCAAGAGGCCGCAGGAAAGACTCTAAATGCTCCTCTGTCAGGTCGCCGCAGCCTTCCAAGAACCATCGTGCTAATTCTCATCCCCAATCACCTGAAAAGCTGAACACTTCACACTATCATCACATGACTCTCCCTGAACCTAAGTTTCGTGTTCTGGAAACTTTCCTACCAGTTGAAGCAGCTCCTCTACCTGCAGCATATTACCGCTACATTGAACGTTCAGCTGAGGAGCATGAAACTGAGGCACAATATGACATGGACGAAGAGGACGCTGCCTGGCTGGAAATGGTAAATGTTGACCGGACATCGGATGGTTTCTCAGCTGTCTCATCAGACAATTTTGAGCTATTGATTGACCGGTTGGAAGAGGAGGCATACAGAGAAGCCCGTAGTCGGGCACCTTCACAAAGCACTATTGACGACGATGCCTTCTGCTGCGTGTGCCTGGATGACGAATGCCTCAACAGCAATGTCATCCTCTTCTGTGATTCCTGCAACCTAGCTGTGCACCAGGAGTGTTATGGGGTGCCCTATGTCCCTGAAGGCCAGTGGTTATGCCGCTGCTGCCTCCAGTCCCCTCAGAAACCTGTTGACTGTGTTCTGTGTCCAAATCGAGGTGGGGCTTTCAAACAAACGAGTGATGGCCGCTGGGCACATGTGGTCTGTGCTATATGGATCCCTGAAGTTTGTTTTGCAAACACTGTGTTTCTGGAACCAGTGGAAGGGGTCAATAACATTCCCCCAGCACGTTGGAAACTGACTTGCTACTTGTGCAAGCAGAAGGGCCGTGGTGCATCTATTCAGTGCCACAAGGCCAACTGTTACACCGCTTTTCATGTTACATGTGCTCAACGTGCTGGTTTGTTTATGAAGATTGATCCTGTTCGGGAAACAAACGCAAATGGCACAACGTTCTCAGTTAAGAAGACGGCGTTCTGTGAGGCCCATTCTCCTCCCGGACAAGAGACTGCTTCAGACGATGAGAGTGAAGGACGAGTGGTGGGCAGCAGAGGGAGGGCTAGTAGAGGGCGGAGTGCTTACACAGAGGGTCCAACTACACCAAAAAAAGGCAGAAAGTCTGAAGATGATACCAAGACGGATAAAAAGAAAGGGAAAAAGAATACAGAGTCTACAGCACAGCAGACTGGTTCCCCTCAGGTGATCGTGCCTCGGATACCCACAAGCAGGTTAAGTTATCTTTTATTTTAAATAGAGTTTAGTTCTATTGTTAAAGATACTTTAAACGTTTTTTGGGGGTTTTTTTGGCCAACATTTAACCAATACCTTTTTAATCATCCATAAACTCATCATGTCATTTACCTAAGATGGTGAAAACATTCCTTTTCAAAATCCTCTATTTGGTTAGGATTTTGTATTGAGTCAGTTATATTGACAGTAAGATAAACCTGTATCTTCCTCTGTTGTACAGGCTGAATATTATCTGCAAAGGAATCCTCCTCCAAAGGAAAAGCCAGTTTATGCAGAGGCTGCATAGTTACTGGTTACTGAAGCGTCAGTCAAGAAACGGTGTGCCGCTTGTCCGGGGTTTGCATTCTAACGTCCAAACCCAAAGGAATACAGAACAGGTCAGGAAAAATGTCTGAACCGTTTCTGTTTTAATGATTACAACCACCACACCTCCCAAAAAACCCCAGTGCTTTCATAAACCAGTTGATGGTCAACTCATACATTTCTAAGACAGTGTTTTTGCAAGCTCTAAACTGAGTTGTCCTTTGTAGCCTGAAGTGGATGAGAAGCTTTCTGCGGCAAGAGAAGCACTGAGATATTGGCAGAAGCTTCGACATGATCTTGAAAAAGCCAGACTGCTGGTGGAGCTCATACGCAAGAGAGAAAAGTTCAAAAGAGAGCAGGTAACATGCAGTTCATGGATAAATCATACTCACAGGCTGGGATGCTTCATATTCAATCTTGCTAAATCAAGGTTTACTTTTTGAAAGAAAAGTTTGAATGTTTAGAATATACTTTTTTTCACAACGACAAAAAAAAAGAGTTACTGAGATGATATACAGTATACATGAAAACTAATGGTTCTCTGTCATTTGAAGTTCTTGTGTGGGAATGAATGGCACATTTCCTCATAATGGTTCACATTGCTTTAACTCTCATTAACCTTTTGTGGTCTTTTAGATATACTGTCTTCTTGACATTACATGCATATCTTTTGCAGGTCAAAGTTCACCAGGCGGCTCTCGAGATGCAGTTGACTCCGATGGTTGTGCTGCTGCGCTCCACTCTGGACCAACTTCAGGAGAAGGACACAGCCCAGATCTTTGCTCAGCCAGTTGACATAAAAGAGGTCAGACATTAGTTCTGTTTATGATTAATATAATACAGATAATAGAGACACTTACACACAGGTTTTACTCTGTCAGGGAATTGGGAGGCCCCTCTGGATCTGGAATTGTGTCTTTCCAGTTTTTCCTTTAAATATGTCTTGAATAATGTGACGCCAAGTGACGTTAAAATGTATGTACAGTGTATGTCCCAAACATTAGGTTGCTGTGCTCGCACTTGCATGGAAAATACACAGTACAAAGATTGATAAATGCAGTGGGGGACCAAAGTTCTTGATGTTTTGGAGGTTTCAATAGGTTAGCCACAACCTTAGACATGCTAGCTGAACTTATGCTACACTGCTGTCAGAGTTACAAATTATGGAATTAAATGAAAATGCTTTTTTTATCACCGGAGGTAAATTTTATGTTGTTGTAGTAGTTCCATATATATTAGTTACTATACTATAATATAGTAGTACATATAATTGATTGACTGTCTTTAATTGACAAATTGTTTGTTGTTTTACTGAAGTTTCAACATCAACCGTGCTGAGTCACTTTAAAAGGGCATCATCGGCATTTACGAATTAGACAAACGGTCTGACAGTCTCCCTGAAGCCTTCAAGCAGCCACTTTGCAGAATTAGTTTGCATCAATTTAATTTAATGATATTATTTTTTTGTTGTTGTATTTCCACTGAAACACTGTTGGTATAAAATTTTGGTCCCATGAGACATTGTTGGTATTGAATAATAGTTCAGAAACTGCATAGTCTTTGTTAATAGGTATATACACTATAACTTAATGTTTTCCTGCTTTTTCTGTTCTTCAAAACTGAAATTCTACAACTGTGAGCCTCAATACTGAGGCATGTATGGAATGGAAACTTTTAGGTACCATTACACCCCTTTTAATGATATAATGGGGCATGAGTGCAGAGGAAAGTCTTCTAGGATTTACTTGCAAATCTGGAAAACTGTCCACATTCCACCAGATATGTTTGGAGATGAATTGATAATGGAAGAATTTCTGTGTAGAATTGAATCACCATTGGAAAAATTCCTTTAAATGACATCCGTGCCTCTTTCTGCACTGAAATTTTTTTTTTCTATTTACAAGTTTTTTCTCTGGTGCTAAGATATCTCCTACATCGCTGAATGTTTGCTTTCAGTTGCTTTTGCTATGTTCAGTAAAAGCTTCATATTCACATGCATACAACTAGGAATGACTTCCAACCTAGTTGTGGAGTGACAAGTTATGTTCAACAGCCTACAACACACATGAAACTGAGCAGAAAAAAAATTCCTTACTATATGATGAAGATTAATTTCTCATGTTTTCTAAGTCTATATAAGCATAATTTCGGAGAGTGACTGACAGGTATCAAAAAGAACACAAAATGAGGTGCTCCTCAGACATTTCAGCTATTGTAGTTTTGTATCTTCACAACTATGACTTGCATCTCAATACAGGTTAGAAAAATGAATGGCACTTAGAGAATCAGGTTGCCCAATATGACTGTTCCCAAATCACATCTCTGTAAGATGCTACAAAGAAGGCTTTTAAAATACGCAAGCTTTACTCCAAGCTATTTTTTTTCACCTGGACATACCTACTGGTTGGTCACAGTAGGGCTTGAATCAAATGCTTGTGGCTAGGAAAATCTCTTGCCAGACACAAGATCTCAATGAGTGACTTGCAGACAGGATTATTATACTGTACTCTTCATATAAAGTTGTCTTTTTGTTTGATTACACACTAGTTTTTACACATGGACAAATTTTATGTCTTGTTTTCAGGTGCCAGACTACCTGGAGTTCATTAGCCAGCCAATGGACTTCTCAACTATGCGCTCTAAGCTTGAAAATCATACCTATCGCTCAGTGGCTGACCTGGAGGCTGACTTTAATCTCATGGTATCAAACTGCCTCCTCTACAATGCCAAAGACACAGTTTTCAACAGGGCAGCACTGCGTCTGCGAGACTTAGGGGGAGCCGTGCTGCGCCATGCACAACGACAAGCCACAAACACCGGCCTGGACCTGGACACTGGCATGCACCTCCTAGAGTCACCCCAGAAAAGAGACTTTTACAGCTGCACCTGGGGGGATGGTAAGTTACACTGCTGTTACTGTGAACACTTTCATACCAGTGTGTGTTTGTTATCCCTCCCTCCCACACACACCCAGAGTCCTTGTTTCTCTGACTCTAGTATCAATTTACTGTCACCGGTTCAGAATCTGCCTACTGAAGATGTTACTTTGTTTTTCATTTAGTTAGAGTAAGTCTGTGACAGTATATTTATCTGTGGTCAACTGATACCCATTGTGTAAAAGTAATACTCCACTTATACAGCAGCATTTATTTTGTATATTTTACATACTATATAAACAAACTGAGGTTGAAGCTGATGACAGGAACCAGTGATCATCCATGACCATCAACTGTCTATGCCAGCTTCACTGTAAGATTAAATCCTTGCCATGTTCAGTTGACAGTGTGCTGGATCCAGATAACCGACTCCACATGACGGTGGAAGAACAACTGAAGGAGCTGCTAGAAAAGCTGGACTTTGTGTCATCCATGCGGTGCAGTGGCGCCCGAACTCGGCGCATCCGCCTGCTTCGTCGTGAGATCAACAACATCCGCTACAGGCAAGGTCAACATCCCCGCAACAGCATCCTCAATGGACATCTTAAAGAAGAAGATGAGGATGAGGATGATGAGGAAGAACATGGCAAAGAAACTAAGGCAGATGATGCCCTTTCTTCTTCAGACAAAGGTGGGTGATGAAAAGCACTGTTGTGTCAACAGTCTGAAATTGCCAATGCATGAACCTGTAAAAGCCACTTTTTTTTCAATGAGACCAGTTGTGAACATGAGCTAACGGAACATTGTCCTCAGGTAATTGAGCCAGGGTCCCCCCCACGCACCAACCCCAACCACCCCACTGTCTCCAGTCTAGTAAGTAGGGGCCCACAGAGTCTCGTTAGCCATGGCTGCCTCACAACTCCTCTCTCCCAGTGCACTCTGTGTCTGCACCTCCTCTGTACATCACTCTCATGGACTCACCACTCTCCATTGGCCACGTACGATCATGCCATATCATCCCACTTCTGACTACAGACTAGTCCAGTTGAACAATCTATGCCACCATAGAGGTCGACGGCAAAACAGCTGTGGTTTTAGTCATGAACAGCTGCCATGCTACCATGTTGCTGGTGTACAGTTGTGAGAGCACCGTTATTTATCCACTTGTCTTGATAAGGTCCTCCATATTTAACTGAACACCTCAACTCTTTTTTTGGGCTGTGGTTAAAGTGTAAGAATGAAATGTAAACCATGAAGTGAAACCATTTTCGAATGTGAATTCTACACCACCACATCACACTACATACAAAATAGACGTTCAGTTAAGTTAATGCTGAGTGAGATTAAATTTTATTCATCTGCTTAATCTTTCAGAAGACCTTAAATCCACTTCTCCCCCGACACTGGAACCGACAGGGCCAGCTCCTCCTCCACGACAGGGGGATGCACCTCTGGAACCTCCTACACTGCGACCAATCACAAGGGAGCCCCAGTCCCCCAGCTGGCCCTGCAAGCGCCTTAAGATGGACAGTGACCTCCAAAACAACGCCACGGAGAACATTAATTGCACTAAAGCACAGAAGCGGTCAGCAACACTGCCTCCCACTTTGCACAGCGAAGGACAGGTAATGGCCAACGGCCTGCCAGGGCTCAGTGTCCCCCCATGGCCTACCACCGGGGGAGTTGGACGACGGACATCTGTATTGTTTAAGAAAGCAAAAAATGGAGCTAAGCTTTTCAGAGAGAGGGACTACACTTTTTTGAATGGGAAGGGTCTCCAGGATGAGAATATGAGTAACTCTACAGCACCCAATTCTGCATCGAGCACTCCATCCTCCACACCTTTGTCCACTCCATCCAAGACCCCCCAGAAAAGCCCGGGACCCCCCACACTTAATGATCCATGGACACCTAGTCGAGATATGTGCTCAGATACTGAGCTGGACAGGAAACTGAATCATACACTGGAAAGTGGTGAGGACCTTTACTTAGTTACTGGTGTTAAACACATTTTCTAATCAAGGTTGAAGGTTTTCTGCTCAAAGAGAGATTTGAGATATTATTACTCCAAACACTCGTCTGATCACTTGCTGATTGGCATCTGAAATAAGGTGACAATAGGTTTACTCAACAACCCATGGCTCAGTGAATGAAAATATAAATGGACAGAATTGTCCATTCATTGTCATTCATGTTCCAAGTTTTGTGTTTTTTACTTATATTTAGCAACCGAACACTGATCAGGTCTGATTTTTAATTTGAGTAGCAATCATAAATTCTTTGAACATTTTTCTGGGCTTCAGAACAAGTTTGCTGTTTGTTTTTGCTTATTAATCCAAAGAAAGCTCTATAATGTGGTCGTGTTGTTTCATTGTGACTATAATCAGGCCAGTGATAACTAATGCTTAGATATCCTCTGTTTTTTGTTTTTCCTTCCCATTCTCCTAATTCAGTAACTGCTGCTCTGTGATTTCTCTGTTCTGCTTTTAGGACTGACAAACGGCTGTGACAAGCACAAAGACGGCGGGTCCGACTCAGAGTCCAGTTCGTGCCCAGTCCTCCACAAAGAAATGTGAGACATGTTTGTTGATGATGCTTCTCTGGGTTTTCCTAATGACTGACTGCTTTTACAATACAACGTTCTTTCCTGCAGTAACTCGCCTCCCAAACGAAGCCTCGGAAAACCATCTCTTTCCAAAGTTCCTCTTCTTGAGATTGTCAATGGGGATTCGGATTACACTGGTACTTTTCTCTCTTTTTACCTAAATTTGACCTCAGTTCACCTGACATCACAAATTTTTTTTCCTGCTCATTTTTCTTAATATTCACAAAATGATTTGTATGTCTTGTTGTCTTGTAGGCAACTGTAGCCAAACATCAGAAGATGAGACGGAGCTGGAACCTCTAGACCTGGTGTGGGCCAAGTGTCGGGGATATCCCTCCTACCCTGCTCTGGTAATAACATGCTATACCTCATATTTATGTGAGCTGTTAGAAGATGTCTAGCTCTAAATTTCCCGTTATACTGTTTTATTTGTTACAGATCATCGACCCAGAGATGCCTGAAGACGGAGTTCTGCACAACGGAGTGCCCATTCCCGTCCCACCCAAAGATGTCCTTCATCTGGGAGAGCAGAGGCAGGAGGAAACCAATAAAAGGCTCTACCTGGTGCTTTTCTTTGACAACAAGCGAACATGGTGAGTTTCAGACATAATCAGGTGCTATGAAGTGCTCAAGGTTGGGGGATCGGCTATAAAGACTTGTTGCAGATGTTTTGTCTGAAGGCATTCCAGAAAGCTGCACTAAGAAGAAAGTTCAACACAACCTGTCTCTAATCAGAGAAAATGGATATAATGACAGCAATTATTGACTTTCTTGTTATGAGGTTATAAGGTTTTGTTCTTCAAGCTCTGACTGTGCTCCCATGCAAGGGGGTGCTCGATGACTCTGCCACAAAAAGTAGCTACAACCTGCCCCAGTAGAGAGAAATAGTACACTAGTCAACTTTTGAAGTGGATCAAGATTTTTCATGGAAGGTATATGAACACAAAAAATGATTGGTACATTATCTCAGTGCAGCTTGTTGGTGTGATGTATTGGCAATGTTTTGGCAAACAAAACTTAATGCTTCATTAATTTTTGTCACCTCCAAACATGATTGTTTGACACAAGGTGCAACATGGTCTGTAACACAATCAAGCAATGATGACCTTAACTGAGCACAGGTCATCATTTAAGGCTTTAACAGCTCCTTTTGAAGTGAAAAGCATCAACAATGCCAGGTGCAAATCATAGAGGAAGAATAAGTGATGCTGACCTGAATAAGGCTATCAGGATGCTGCAAGGAGGAATGACGCAGAGGGAAGTTTCCGCTGCCATTGGGACAGCACAAAGTGTCATTTCCAGGGCATGGGTTCCATACAGGAGGTCTGTGATTGAAGTTTGAGGTGCTAATATTGACTATTGACTTGTTGAATTGCTGTTTCCAATTTGTGATGTCGCTCTTTTGATTTATTTATTTATTTTTACTTGTTAAGTTTGACTTTCTTTCATGTTAGCCTCATTTTCTCATGTTAATCACAATTCACATCTTTCATCTTTTGCAACTGTACAATAAATCAGACCTTGTTTTTTTGACCCAATTGAGCTCAATTCTCGTTTTGAACATTCTGAATTCCCAAATTTCCAAATGGTGGCGCAGTTTTAGTGCATCCACAACATGGCACCTTCATGACTCCACCGTAATGTTCACACTGCACTGCAGGCAGTAAAGAGTCAGACGCATTTTCAGTCCATTCTGACATTGTTTGAATCACCAAAGCTCTGAATTAACCACTTGTTTCTGGTTCCACAGTGACGTCACTAGTGTGACAAGTCATTCTGCACCTTGCTTCAAACAATCATGTCTGGTGACATCACAGTCACTGAAGCATGACGATCTTCATCAGACACGTCACCAAGACAAGTCAAGTTAACATTTTATACCAAAATTGTGCAGCAACAACACCTGATGTCAGAATTACTTTGATGGAACTTCTTGATCCACTTCAAAAGTTGACTACTGTATAATTAATTACTTATTTAAAGTAACGTGGCCAACTCTGGTTCTGAGTAGCTGTTAGTTACTCAGATCTCTCCTAGATTCTCCAAACTGAGCGAGCTCCATCTGCTCCGTACTGCAGGGAAGACACAGACAACTCAAACATTTTAATGTCTAAATGAGTGACTCGTTAACAGTCTCTGTACCTTCAGCTCGTCCTTGGACTTTATCTTCATAGACAGCAGCAGGCAGTCTTGCAGATAGAGGAGGCCGTACTCCCATCGCTCCCCCTCGGAGAGTTTCTGGAAGTGAAGGCCCAGCCTGCTGCTCTCGAAGGTGCTCACGAACTGGAGGATCCTCTCTGTGCCACCTTCTCTTGTTACTGTTGAGCGGTTAAAAGAGCCCAGACAACATTTTATTTAAAGCAACGGTGGCTGTGCTTCTGTACGTGACTGTAAGAGCAACCAGTCGCTCATTAACCTGGCATGAACTCTGATTCTTCCCACAGGCTTTCCAGGTAAGAGTTGACGAGCCAGCTGAAGGGCGCCGAGCTCGGCTGTTCTTCGCCATCCAGCAAGAAGTAGCGCTGAACCAGCACCTCCTGGTCTGAATCACTGGAGAATATAATCACATGTAAACCAGGCCACGCAGTAAACGGCCGTGACCGTTTTAATCTTCTTGTTTTGGCTTATCAGTGAAATCCGAACGGGTAAAAAATAGGGATGCACGATATATCGGCTTCAATATCGGTATCGGCAGATATCGGTCATGTAGTATCGTTGTGGACATGTGACAGTGATAATAAGGCAGCATCGTGGGGGGTTTAACTGAAGCGGAGAATATCAGCGGTGTGGTAGTTTTTCATGGTATCGAAAGAAGATACTCTTACAACATCAAAGTAATGTGAGGAGGATGTCGCATCAAATCATTCAACACCATCAGTTTGATACGTCATCTGAAAAACCACCAACCAGAGGTTCACAAACTTTGGTGGGAAGCTAACGCTGCTAACGCCGCTAACGCTAATGCCGCTAACGCTAATGCCGCTAACGCTAATGCCGCTAACGCTAATGCCGCCAACGCTGCTAACGCCAACGCTGCTAACGCCAACGCTGCTAACACTAACACTGCTAACGTTAACTTTAATTTTGTACAGAATTTGATCATCTTAACTTAATTTTTATTATTTGTTATCGGCCATTGCAAAAATCTTAACATCCGATATCGGTATCGGCCAAAATGTTCATATCGGTGCATCCCTAGTAAAAAAAAAACGATACTACAATACGACAATACCTCGGGTTCTGAAGAGGCGTTAGGTGTAAAATCTGTGAATCTGCCAGGATGTCCATCCACAGCTGCATGAGGCCCTGGCTGAGGCTGTTATCAGAGAGCAGGTCCAGGTTCGCGTACCGGTCCATAACCTCCAACATGTTGGCCAAGATCGGCGTCACGGTGGACTGAAGGCATCTCCACAGGGTATGTCTTTCACACAAACACAGTTTAATCGCTATTATGCATCCTCATGTTAGATAAGTTCACAGTGGTTGATGATAATAAGAACAAACATGTGCAGTTATTGTCCCGTCAGACTTTACCTGAGAGTCCCCCCCTCCTGCAGAGCCTGGCGTTTCTTGGCCTCTAAGCTCACCCATTCCTTAGGGGAGCCCATCTTTTCTTCCCTCTGCACCAGAGCCTCGGCCAGTCGACTCAACAACGTCCTCTGGAAGTGAGCTTCACAAACATCACAGTTTAATCAGAAACCCTGCAGGTCCGTTCTGATTATTTTTACAGAACGGGAGATTTTTTTACCTCCCGTGTTCTTCTGACCGGCCGACAGAAGCCTGAGAAGGATGTGCATCCGCCGCATGCTCCTCGATGTCACGTTGTCGGGGTCCCTCAGCAAACCCACAGCTTTCTGGATGCATGATCTCACCAAGGACAGGCTGTGGAGGTGGGCTCTGTCCGCCTGGACGCAAACACTCATGTTCAGGTTATTTTAAAATGTGTATAAATCTTACTTTACAAGCACATCACACAACAACTCACATTTCTGTCTGTTTCTGAGTCGTCTCCCGTCGTCATGGCTTCGTTCTCTGCATGATTTTCTGCGGAAGATGAAGAAATTGTTATCCAGACTGTCTTAAAAATATCAAATAATCCTAATGAGTTCCATAGATAGGGCTTTCACACTGGCCGGCGCTGGTTCCTGACCTTATTTTGGACCGATCAGCACATTCCCACCGGAAAAAAGTTGGTTTTAAACCTGAAAAGTCGGTTCTCAATAGATAAGATAGTGGTTCTCCATCGCGGCTGCTGGCCGATGTTGCCTGTCAGAGCTCGATATGCTGTGTTTCAATAAGGTTTCAATAAGGTTTCAGCTTCTATACGTCCATCTTTCCAGCTGCTGGACAGCCACCACAGCAGACACCATAGAAGAAGAAGAATCCGACCACGCACCGCCTCACCTGCTGGGTCGTCCTCAGGATGAAGACGGTGGGATGATTGTTGAAAATAAAAGTTCAGATTGGCTCATTTAGATCGGATCAAAACCTGTTACGTTGCCTGGCAACCGTTTTAGATTTCGTCAGGAGATATTTATAAGTTAGCGTCGACATCCTAACATCTCATAAAATCCACTCAGTCGTCTGAATATATCGTTTATTTACGGGGGAAACTGTCGGTTATAACGGAGCCTGACGACTTTAGGGACAAAACATCCGACATGTTTATATTTTACTCCCGTGAAGTAAAGTCCTCCCACTTTAGTTAAACTGGTGTGAATGTGGACCGGTTTCAGAGAAAGCTCAGAGGTTCTGGGACTCTGCCAGAACCAGAAGCGCGTCTGTGTGGAAACACTCATTAAAGTCAATCAGTGCACATTTAGATGTCGTAAGAATTTAAAATCAATCTAAGAAATAGTGATAATAGAATAAAAGTCCAGACAGCAGCGTCTGAACACTGGGTCACCGATAGGCATGAAATAAAATAATTATACCCATTCTTTTGTGCTAACTATATCCTTAAGCTACATCCTTTTCATGTCCTCTTTTCTCAGGCATTGTTCTGTATATCACACAGATTATATTACCAGAGCAGTAACAGCTTCCTAACTCTCCACTTCTGTTTTATTTGGTTATTTTTCTTCATATATTAAAAAATAATGATTAAGATAAATTCATAAAGTAGCTAATTATTTCTAAACTCATCTCTCTGCATGCTTCAGACTGAAACATGGTGCAACTTTTCAATCATTTATAGGGCTGGGTATCGTCACCAATTCCCTGAATCGATTCGATTCAATTCACAATAGTCTATTTCGATTCGATTTCGATTTTATTCGATTCGATTCCGATTCATTTACAGCTAATTGTTTAACAACACTTATTTTTCTTTAATCTCAGGGAACTGTTTTTATATAACACAGAGCATGATAATAAAATTGCTCTAAATTGGGTAACGTCAACAGAAAATATGGACATACCTGCAAAAAATAAATAAATAAATAAATAATTGGACATTAAAAAAAATCGATCCTTAGTTTTATGAATCGATATTGAATTAATTTAACTTGAATCGATTTAAATCGATTTTTTAAACCCACCCCTAATCATTTATACTTTTTAATGCTTTCTGTGAAGCTTTTAATGTTATATGTGAAGCACTTTAAATTGTCTTGCAGAAGAAATATGCTTCATAAATAAACTTGCCTTGCCTGTTTATAAAAACTAACAAGTAAAGCTCTGTTTTGTCATTGAAAGGCTGTGATCTCATTTGTGATCTAATACAAGTGTTAAAAGCCAGAAGGAGTTCAGCGTCTACCTGTCTGTGCAGGTTTGAGTAGACTACTGATGAGAGTCCCACAGAAAGCCAACAGGTTCAGACTCATGTCCTCTGAATCCTTCAGGTCATCGATGTGCACCGAATGCCAGACTCCTTCCATGCAACACACAAAACATGGTTTTAAAGCTCACGAACATCATGAATAAAAAGTAAATATGAAAAGCATGTAGTCCTCACCTCCCTGGAAACCAATGTACTGGGACTGACTTGGGATCCGTGAGACCTTCACAATGAAAATCACCCAACAGGTCTGATCCTCCAGTGACATCATGTAATTCATGGTGCAGTATCTGTTGGCAGACACACTCATAAACACGTCCGTCGTGCCAGTTCAGTCTCTTTTCTCTCACTTATCTGTTGAGTAGCTCCACTTTGAGGCTTACTTGGCCGATGCAATGAGCTCGTCGCTGCACTGGGATTCCTCAAGGTCCATCTGGATCAGCAGAACATGAAGAGAGGAGCCTGCACCCTGAAGAAAGCCCCTGATCCAGATCAGTGATAAGAAAAGTTCAGTTTTAACTATGTTGGGTCATTTCTCATGGAAACTTTAACACAGCAGCACACCTACACCTGTCTGCAGAATGATTCGTCCTCTTCCATTAAAGACAAAGCAAAATTATTAATAGTAATTCAAATAACTGGAAACTTAAAAAAAGTAAAAATAAATAAAAATGAGCTAAATTATAATTTGGTGAAATAAGACATTGTTTTTTTTTATCTAATCGAGTTGAAAAAATAATAAAAAAACAAACAAACAATCCGGTCCTGGACCAATGAGAGCAACTTGCTGATGAGCAGTGGGTCAGAATACCTGTGGACAGGTGTAGAAGTCTGATGGAGAGTTACAAAGTTACAGGAAACACCTGATTCTTCTACTAGATATCAGCTGATGATGACGTAACATAGATTAATTTCTCATATTATTTGCTTGTTTTTTAAAAATATTTCTATTGAACCACAATT
>JBBBVU010000014.1:21990721-22008654 GCA_037177055.1 Atherinosoma microstoma | reverse complement strand
ATTGGGACAGCACAAAGTGTCATTTCCAGGGCATGGGTTCCATACAGGAGGTCTGTGATTGAAGTTTGAGGTGCTAACACTGACTATTGAGTTGTTGAATTGCTGTTTCCAATTTGTGATGTCGCTCTTTTGATTTTTTTTTATTTAACTTAAGTTTGACTTTCTTTCATGTTACCCTCATTTTCTCATGTTAAATCCCTTCACATCTTTCATCTTTTTCAACTGTACAATAAATCAGACCTTGTTTTGTTGACCCAATTGAGCTCAATTGGCATTTTGAACATTCTGAATTCCCAAATTTCCAAATGGTGGAGCAATTTTAGTGCATCCACAACATGGCACCTTCATGACTCCTTGGGGCACTCCACCGTAATGTTCACACTGCATTGCAGGCAATGAAGTGTCAGACGCATTTTCAGTCCATTCTGACATTGTTTGAATCACCAAAGCTCTGAATTAACCACTCTTTTTTTGGTTCCACAGTGACTTCACTAGCGTGTGACAAGTCATTTTGCACCTTGCTTCAAACAATCATGTCTGGTGACCATCACAGTCACTGAAGCATGACGATCTTGATCAAACACATTGCCAAGACATCAAGTTAACATTTTATACCAAAATTGTGCAGCAACAACAACTGATGTCAGAATTACTGTGATGGAACTTCTTGATCCACTTCAAAAGTTGACTACTGTATTTATAATGGAGTGAAGGGAATGAAAATGATTACAACAAAAGCAACATTTATTATGTTTCCTTGCACTGTTAAGTCAAGCTGCAGTTATAACTCCACAAAGCCATTTAATTGGATTACTGTCCTTATCCCAGTATGCAAGATAAGGCAGAAAATCTTATTTGTAGACTGAAGTTTGACTCCACTAAGATAAGAGATGATATGCATCCTTTCAACTTGTTAGTGCTGGGTCTTTTGTTTTTTTCCAGTGGACCTGTTATATCACCAGAGTAAGTGACAGATAATGTAGCTGATGGTACAGTAGCACCATGTCAAACAATGAAATTACAGGTCTTTACTCTCATGTCAACTTTGCTCATTATTGTTTGTGGCTTGTAGTTGTTAGCAGCTGCTGCTTTTCCTTCTGTGTGCAGGCTTCTTCTGATATTTATGCACCAAAGCCCACAATGGGAATAGTGGATTGCCTAGACCAGGTTCAGTCCCAGTTAACATACATGCAGGAGAAATCCAACTTCAGACTGGATAATCAGGATGTGTTAGTCAAACTTTGAAAAATCTGGTAATGGGATTTAGGTTGGACAAACATGATAATTACATTTTCATTTATCTTCTAACAGTGTCTCATATTGAACCACACATTAAGATCAAAGATGTTTATTTATAAAAAATGTCATTTTATTAAAAATAGAAAAGAATTGGGTGGAAATCCATGCTTTAGTTGATGCTTCTTTTTTTTTAGGTTTAAATTTCAAAAGTATTTGACCAAATCATACAAACAACAGCAATCAACGTTCATGCTTTAATCGTCTAAATCTCTGTCCCCGGCATTGTAGGCAGTGGCTACCTCGTGACAAGCTGACTCCTTTGGGTGTAGATGACACAGCTGACAAGCTGCGCATCATGGAGGGACGCAAATCCAGCATCCGCAAGTCTGTGCAGGTGGCATACGACCGGGCCATGATCCATCAAAGCCGAGTGAGCCACAGCCACTGCTTTGTGGCCTCCAACTACCTGTAGAGGGCGACTGTGAGCCTTGTGTGACCCCTCATTCAGCCACTGCGCAGTTCCCTCCCATGAAAGCAGCAGGTGGGCTGAGTCCTGCTGCCAGTTGGATTTGTATTCACACTGGGTTCTGTAGAGGTTGCAGCACTGAGTCCTAAACTGAAGTTCATTATCAAACCACTAGTGTTTGACACACAGAGCAGCGCTGCCTGTCTTTGTGTTCAACATGTGCAAATGAAGTTACCTTAAGCCCCATGTTGCTGCAGTCGGTAAGGTAAATTTCCCCCATTCAGGGATGTATTGAGGTGTCTGATTACTTCAGCTGGATGTCATAAATCTGTCTGGATCAAATATAGAAGAGTTCCCACTATTTTGTATAATGCTACTGCCAAGGGATCAAACCGTCAGAAAAGAGATTTGACATTTATATGAACTGCAGACGACTGATGAATGGATCACTGCCATCTTTTATACAATAGTTTTTGGATTGTTTTTTTTTTATTTTATTTTTTTACATTTTAATCTTTTACAAAAGACTCTTGTATATTTTAATGGCACACTTTGTGTACATATGTATGTGTATTATCAAATTCATTTTAATTTAATGTTGCCGTTTTAAATTGCGTATTTCAATCAAGCCACAAGTGACTAAGCAAGGCTGTGTATACTTGTGAAGCTGAAATAATTCCTGACTTGCTGCAGTGTAATTAACTTGTCTCTAATGTAACTTCATTGTGTACTATATGTATTCTCTGCATACAACACAATGAGCCATTGTTCTTTATATTTGAATTCTCTTTTTGATACAGAGAGAAATAATTTATTTATGGAAGACAAAACTATAGAAATAAAGCTATATTGGTTAAATTGAGAAATCTTATTTAAAACAAATGGAGTGAAGATTTAAAAACACGCAGCCGATATTTTAAACACATGACTTCACATATTTGCATTATTGTGATTTTTACTCAAGACCAATCATCATCCTTTGCTGTTGACCCCTTTCTTGATTTTATTTATTACCCAGAGTCCTGATTTTATCAATGAAAAAGTACACCATCAGCTTGTACTACTGTTAATTTACTTTCTCACCAAAATATGTCTAAGCAGTTATTTCCTCATTTTGGGAAATAAATGGTCATTTAAAAAAAAAAATTGTTTTTGTGTACTTACCTCGAATTTTCTTCTACATTTAAAGTCATTCTTGTAGTTAAAATTTGAATGTTTTCCCGGCAGGGAGGCAGGACTTTAACTGGCATGATTTTCACTTTTTCCATCAATGAACATCAGTCGGCAGTTTTGCTTTATTTTAACATTATTCCACAAAGTGAATAGTATTCAAAATGTGTATCTTTGCTGTATACTACAAGTTTAAAAGGACATTTAAAATACTTTGCTCAACCAAGTTACAGAAATCTAAAAGCAAATCTCAGAATCTGACGTATAATAACTGCAGGATTGAAGTAAGATTTAGATACCTCGGTTTTTTCTACAGTCCACCTGTTGATCCAACATTGTCCCATCTGAAACGGGCGAAGAGCTTCATGTTGAAAGAGTTGTACAAGTAAGTCCTTAAACTGCATTTAGAACGGGGAACTCCAGAGATGACGGCCCTAATTTCATCATTTCTTGTATCTCCTCTCCGTTAGTGTCCACCTTGTTGTCTTGTCAGGAGGAGGTAGTTGTGATGGAGGGTCCGTAGCTCCGTCAGTCTGCCTAACAGGCGGCCAAACCGCTGTGCTCCCCCTCGTGGTGCTCCAGCTTGGGTCCCACACACCCTGGAGAGAAGGTCCAGGATCAGTTCCTGCATTTTCTCTACACAGCTGGCCGCTTGCAGGGACACCCGGTCTGCACATCAAGATCACAGAGAGAGAGACGGGTTCAAAATGCTGCAGAAGGTTAGAGGCGTTCCTTGTGCTTGTATCACAGACAGAAAAACTCAGACAAATTGCTTCATAACCACATATATTATTAATGATCATTTGCAGCTGAACTAATTAATTATTACAAGCCAGACAGTTAAAACCTGAAGGGTCCTGGTCTGACCTGAGCAGAGCAGGGCTGTGGCAGTAAGCAGAGCGTATTCAGGCTCTGTCACTTGAAGCACCGCCATACTCTGGAGGAAGTTGAGTACCGGTCCAAGGAGATCCTCACCGGTTCCTTTTGATAAAAATGATAAAAAGGAAATGCCTTATTCATATACAGAACCACTTTTTTCCACCTAGACTAATCAGAACGCATGCGCTCACCTGATCTGGTGGGTGTCCTGCCCTGAAGGTAATCCTTCGACTCTGAATGTCTCAGCCAACTGTGTGTCGACATGCTAAAAAGCTGTAGGACTGATAATATTGTAAATCAAAATTAAGAATTGCATCGAACATTGAATGCGTTGTTGTGAAAGGCGTGTTTGTTTTCTCATGCTTGTCTGTTCGTGGTCTTTTCACCTGGACTGGGGCTTGCCGGATTGTAGGAAAACTGCTGAGCTGAGAGCAAGAACATGACCTCCAGCGAAGAGACTGACAAGAGAGCGCTCTGGTCTGAGAAATCCAAGAGGTCGAAACCTGTGTGGAGAGTATGACTCTTTATTTTTTCACTATTATTCTTGTGTTATATTTCATTATGAGTCCAATGCTGACTGAATTACAGAATTTGAATAGCAAAGTAAAATAAGAACATTAGTACGGACAACCTCAAAATACCTTTCATTCATGCTCTTTGACGCACCACCTATATGTAAAAGGTAATACAACAGATATTTGTCAGTAGCTTAAGTTGTTAAAACTAATTTTTGGAAATATGCCACAATATCTATTTGAGCAAACTATAGTTTTGATCATTTGTTAAGGGTATGTATTTGTCCAGGACACTGGTAGCATTTAACTTTATCACAATACCATTGGGTCAGAAAATGATTTCATGGCAAATATCAAATGAGTCTGTCTGCGGTGAAGCTGTAGATATCCTGGAAGGCTTGACATCACATCGACTATCTATAGAAATCCCTTCAAAACTCAGAATTTCAGAGTAATTTCCAAATAGCCAAAATACCACATGGTGGTATTATTATTATTGTGGTATTATGATACCACAATAATGGTATCATAACATCTCATTGGGAGAGGGATGGCCTAGTGGCTAGAGAGGTGGATTTGGGCCTGGAGGAACAAAACATGCCAGCCCACTGCTCTTAGTTCATCTAGAAATGAGTAAAAAGCAGAGGCTAATTTCCCAGTTGTCTTCAGTAAAGTATTAATTATTATTCATTAGCACAAACGATAGTATGCAAATACATATATACACAGTGGGAGCATGTAGTTGATGCAATCTGTTTCCTAGAAAAAGAAAGAAAATGCTGCAAAGCAGTCGGGTTGAAGGTTTACTGCCCATTAGGATAAACCAAAATAATCACTGTCATAATTGGGTGGAAAGAGGATAAGGTTTGTGCCTTTTAAAACAGTCCCATCTGTAAAACAAGGCAGTGTGAGCACAATAACGTGGAGCTGCTATGCCCTACACCTTACACCACACCCCATGCCTCATAATGGGACAGTCACCTGTCATATGACTCAATATGAGGAGAGAAACAACCTAGGAAGTTAAATCTCTTTAACTTAAGATTGTCAGTGGAGCATATTTCCAAAAATGCAGCAGAAAAATGACAAGGTCAAGATATATGTGTGACCACTGAACAGCTTTTATAATGTAGATAATTTGTAGGGTCCAGTTTCATAAGCTGGACTCACTCCGTAATAACTTTGTTGTTGGCATGGGATTTACAAAAGAAACAGATATAAACTATAAAGGCACTTTGAAAGGTTCACTGGATAATGAGTTAATTGAATCTGTTGCAGTAAAGAGAAGTTGATAAATTGCTGATAGAACTGAAGGGCTTCCTCAGGACAGCAGGCAGCCACTCTTCTCTTTTAACCCCAGTAAATTTAAGACTATTTACCTTCTAATATTGTTCAAAATGAGTTTTTTATTTGAGCACAGCCTGATGAACAGATTATAGACATGGTTTTCACCTGGTACTGTCCTGGCAAACTGCAGCAGCCTGTGTAGGTGGGGAGATAAGACATCAGATAGGCTTTCCCCTTCTTCTGCACACGGCCACTCAAACACCTGCCCACATAAATATTAGACACAACCTGAGGATCATATAAAAACTGTTCAAGATAAAGTTGATTTGTTTAAAGCTTCTTTAAGTACAACGCACCCAACTGCTGCTGTCCTGATCTCTGTACAGACGATGGGCCTCCACCATCCTGTCCACAAGGAATTTCTGTTCTCGTGTTAGGCTGCCAGACGGACCCTGGAACAGATGGAGGTTAAACACAGGCCTAAACTAGAGTCAGACTAACAAAATCACTTGTTCACGGCAAAACAAGGGAGAGAAAGCTTTAAGAATACAGATAAATGAAAGGAGCGCCATCACCAACCATCAAACAAATAAATAATCCAAGCGTACCAGATTCAGAAAGTCTGGATACATCTACCCATTTATAATGAATATATTACTGGTACCGCATATATACAGTCTATATAAATACGCTGAAATACTTTCACTCACTTCTAACAAAAAAGAAATAAAATCACAACAGTCTGAATAAAGCATCCTTAACGTGAACCACATTCTTTCTTTTTTTTCTCCCGCATTTTAAACCCGGTGATGAGCTCAGTGAACGCCAGCTGTTTTGTATTTAAAGTTAACCCCGAGGGAGCAAGAATGACTCACAAATTTCATTTCAATCCTCCAAATGATTGCTGTTAACCTCAGTGTGTTCAGACTGCCAACATCACTACAGCAGTTCAAACTCCAAAAAAAAACCACAATTGCGTGTAGAAAATTCACATGACGACCCAAAGTGAGTCGTTCAGCTGTTTCTTAATAAACTGCTAAATGTTGACATTTCTTCTCCTGGAACTGTCATCAACTCAGGCAACCAGCCAACCCAGGAGTGTCATACCTGGCCAGGTAGCCTACTGGTAGAGCTGACTCTCCTTCTGTCTGTGGTCTCCTCTTCCTCCTGCCCTTTTCCTTTACCTCCTTTCCTCAGTCGTTTGGATTGGCACTGCACCTCAGTTAGAAGGCCTTTTAAAGAAAATGAGTAAAAACAATCAACAATGTCTCATTAAAGAAGTTGTTTTCATGTCTTTAAAGCAGATGCTTCTTACACTCGGCTAGCATTCCCACAGCTCGACACTTCCTCAGCCGGCAGTCTTGGCACTTCCTCCTCATGTACATGTCCATCTCACAGCCGCCGCCACTCTTACAGTGATATACAGCCTTTTTAGTCACACTGCGCCTGAAGAAACCTGCAGAAAAAAGGGAAAAATGAACAGCAGCAGCTTTAAAACGCATCAGATGTGGAAAAAAAAACAAAAGTGATCAAACTTATACCTTTACATCCCTCACAGGTGAGAGCGTTGTAGTGATACCCCGAGGCTTTGTCTCCACACACCACACACAGTTCATCCTGACCTCTGCCCTTCCCTCCCGTCCCCACCCGTGACCTCCGCCCGAGAGGCAAGCCCACCGCTCCCAGCCCCTGCGCCAGGCCCCCACACAGGGGCTCAGGGCTGGGATCACAGGGGGCCTCCAGGCAGTGAGGGCTGTACTGGTACGGAGGATGGCAGAGCTGAGAGGAAGAAGAGGAGGACGATGGAGAGGGGGTGGAAGAGGGTGGAGAACCGTAGAGGGAGAAGGGCAGGTTGGCGGGGATGTACTGTTGTTGGCTGTAAGGGAGCAGCTGGAAGTCAGGGTCTTGCAGGGGATATCCCAAAGGGTCAGCCAGCATGTCTGAAAGAGAAGAAGATGGAAGTTTTCAGATCAGACATTTTAATTATTCTGCTCGAGGTGAAAGAAAAATCTGCCCATCAACAGTTGGAAGGTAAGTGATGGATTAGAAATCACATTTGATTCAGTTTTTCCAGTTAGTACACATTTTGGAATATGAACATGAGAGGTGTTCAAACAGGAAATCTAAATGATAACTGTAACAAGACTGTATTAATCCACAGCTGAAAATAGTCCCCAGTACATGTACCTTTCCCTCCTGTTTGACTACGTTCCTCAACTGTGAGGGCAATGACTGGAGCTTTTTGGAAATACAATGAAGCATATGTTACCTTTTTTTTTTAAAGATTTAAATTTCATTATGAAAAAAGGTTAAAAGCAGAAACTTGAAAAATAATAAGACATAGCTGTGTGTGTACCGACACATCCCAGTTTACAAGGACGAACAACATGTTTAGTTTAGAGTCTGCAGATGATTGTATCAGGTTATAAGAAAAAAGCGAAATAAAATTATAATTTGAAAATGACTTTAAAACAACAGTAACAGGAAGCTCAAAACACAAACGTAACCTCCGCTGAAAACCTGACACTCAGCAGATATCCTACAAAAGGAGCCTTAAATGTAAAACTAAGTACAGTCATATCTCAGGGAGCATAATAACTTTTAAGAATGGGTATAATGAAATCAGAAAGGGCAACATTTAACTGTCAGCAAAAAATTCCACAAACTCTAACAAAGGCATCCCCTCATTGAATTGTTTACGAAGTTTTTGTAGTACATGCACAAGCAATGTCTCTTTATAGAGAAACCTTCTAAATCTCTCTCACTCTTTTAATTTAAACTTATATAAACTTCCTTTCAGGAAGAGGGCCCTAGCCAGTTAACGGGTTAAAAGATACCTAAAAAATGAGGAAAAACATTATTAAGTTTTTGTTGTTGTTTTTTTTTTGTTTTTTTTTTGCATTTGTAGTTTAGTTATATTAGGTTTTGTCTCATGTTGTTTTCCACCTTCATATATAAAAGCTGAATACACCAGCATGACTGAAACCTGGCCGGACATTTAAAGACGCACAGTGACGCAGGTCAAAGTCAAAGAGCAGGATAGGACTGTGACTTTGCGTGACTCGTGTGACTTCACTGATTTTATGGCTCTTATGGGATGAAATAAAAATCTGAGAGTGAGAACTTGTGAACTTGTTCAGACTGCTGAAACAGGATGCAGCTGAGAACTCCCGGTAACCCCTTTATGATTTTTTTGATTCCCCCCCCTTTTTTTCCCTGAATGTTCAAATCAGTCTCTGATGGCCTTTCAGCGTTGAGACGGCCTGAGTGTGGGTCAGCGGCAGCTTGTGTTTTTGCAAAGTCTTGTCTCCATTGAGAAAACATGTGTGGCCCCTGGCAGCCTATGAAAGTCCAGCTGGATGAGAATGTCTGGGACCGCGGTGGGACCTGTCATGCACTGATTAAACAGAGCCCAACCAACCTCCCAACAGTCATGAGTCTTTGCTGAAGATGGACAGCATGTACTTACTGAACATGGAAGCACAGAAGATATGATAAGAAGTTAATCTGTTTTGGTTATCTTAGCCCAACAAAGCTTGTCCTGTTTATGTCAAGACTTGATTACATTGTAATATCAGGAAAACAGAAGGGATTCTTTGAATGATTGTCACACATCAGCACTGTGACTGCATGCGTGGACGGTATCTTGTCAATTTAAGCAACTGGATTAGGATTTTAAAAAAGTTTGTTGTAAAACAAGATGGCCTTAATGATATCAGCAGATACTTCTGCCTTTAAGGGATCTTTGAGCAGCCGCTGGCTGAAGCAGAGAAGCAGACGATGGTCAACATTACCGCGTACTTTAACAAGTTTCTTAATAACTGAAAAACTTTATGGATGTTCCCGACTTTTTTTCTCTGATCTCGAGGATAACAAATTTAATTTTCTCTTCCTGACTGAAGAAAAGGCTGATTTCTCAAAATAACAAGATTAATTACCCCGTTATTGCACGTAAAATGAGCTCTGTTATCTCGACGTAACAACATGGTCAACTTGTGATCTCGAGGTAATTACAGCATATGTGGAGAAAACCTGAAAACACCCTGCTTGTGTGCAAACACATTGTCTGGACGCTTAACGCTTTGTTTCTGCTCTCAAATGTCCTAATCTTCATTTTAAGGAGGTGTCATTGGACTCCGGCTTCTTCTATGCAGTCACATAAAATTTCCCTCTCGTACAGGAGTGAAACAAACCCTTCAAAAACCGACACCATGTCAGATAGGATGCTGATGCTACTGCCTCCTTCTGGGTGCGCTGTTTTACTTCACAGTTTCCCCTTCAAGATGATAAATCTGGCACAACAGATCATGAGCAATCTTATCTAAAATTTATTGGATTTAATTTTGTTTTATTCATACGACAGCGATCCAGAATGAGGTCACATCAGGACACTTTGCAAAAAATGTTGGATTTCAACCGGCTGGCTTTTGATTTGTTTTTTTCTTACTGGGTTCTTCCTCATATATTTCTATAGCGATATATGAGTGAAAAGTGACAATTTCTGAGGAGAAATTTCACTAGACCAAAGAAGAAATCTGATTCATAGAGAATAGCTGTTAGCGGAGAGGGATTTACACAAGCAACGGCAAACTTGAGAGCGGAAACATTGTTTTGAGGCATTGTTTATCAGGCAAGCGGGGATTTTTGAATGTGATGAAAGAGTTTTGAAGCAACGCTATAAGAATTCTGAGCATGAAAAGAAAACAATATTTAAAACGTGAACAAGAATATGCACGTGATTGAGTATATGAACATATCTCAACACCAATGTGGGTAAATAATTCATGCGTTCCTTTTATGTCTGTTAATTGTCTATGAGGGTTTGATCCAGGATAATACTGGGTACTGATTTGGCCCCATTGTTTGTTTTATTAGAACCACGTTAGTTGCTGCCCCAATGTGTTAAAGATATTGTATGAAGCTTAGAAGTTATAAACCTTGAATGTGTTCCTGTATGAAATTTCAAAAAGTCCCTGAAAGTTTATTTCCCTAATTTTAAAGACCTTAAACTGTTCCAAGATACCAAAAGTCTGCGGTCCGATGTTTTAATCATACCTGATGAAGGGAAAAATACAATCATTTAAACTTTAAGGGCCCTTTTGTTGGTCAAATGAACCATAAGCGTAACTTGACAACAAGTAAGAACATTGAAATCAATCTTGTTGGAATTATTTCTCTCTAATTTTGCATAGGAGAAACTAGTGATTGAAAAGTCTCATAAACCTTCCTATAACATCAGTCCCATGAAGTCATGTGTTGCTTATCATATGATATGAGTATCTGATCATATTCCTCCAATTTAAAAAAACTCATATAAATTGTTTTTAATATGAAACCAAGGAGACCAAGCTCCATTCTCTCTTAAAGATCTTATATTTCTATATTTCCCACATAGAGTATTTCAGTCTTGCCTAAGTTTTCCGTAGCTAGCCGACTTTTACTGAAATGGCTTATGAACACAATTATTGTAAACTGGATTAATGTGTATCTGTTTCATCGAATCACAATGAATTGGCTTCAATAGATTATTGCTGTAAAGCGCCTTGAGAGGATTTTGTTGTGAATTGGTGCAATACAAATAAAGCAAACTCTCAAACTGCTTTACTTATGGTTCCAATAGTTTCCTAAAAGTAGGATGGGAGAGAGAGACTTCAGTTATTTGGTCCACCTCTAATGGAACCAGCCCCCAGTTGGAGTTTAGGAATCAGATACCCGCTCCACCTTTAAGATTAGGCCTAAAACTTTCCTGTTTAATAAGTCGTATATCTGGCTTGGTGACCCTTAGCCATCCCTTCAGTTATGTTGCAGTAGGCTTAGGCTGCTGGGGAACATCCCATTACGTACTGAAGTTTCCCGACATTTTTTTCTCTTTGCTCTTGATTTTGAATATTCGTTTTTATTATTCTCATTAACTTGTGCTTCTCTTTATTTCTGTCAGCAGGTAGCTCAGAGATATTTACGCTCCTGTCAAAAGGGAGTTTTTCCTTTACTGTCGCCCACTACCCCACACAGACTCAGGATGGGGGATTGAACCAAAGACAAGATTCAATGTAATCTGGTTACTTTAGCTAGGCATTTTTATTATGATTCGGCTTATATGAACTTAAAAACTGGACTAATGTGGATCTATGATAGATTTGTTTTAACTGGATTATGATTGGACTACAGTGAATTGGATTAAATAAGAATGTGTCTGAAAAAGTGCCTTGAAATGACTTTGTTGTAAATTGGTGCTATACAATTGAATTGAATGGAATTCATGCTGAAACTTTCAAATGAATTATGGTGATTTGATTATTTGATAACTGCCCTAAACTAGAGCTTCCTGAATTTACCCAATCTCATGCTGGTGACCCTACCTAAGAAGAAATTCGCTCGATTAATTAATTCAGTTTATGTCCAAAATGAGGGAATCTGCCCTTTAATAAGTCATCTTACAGATATCTTAATGAGCCAATAAAATGATTTGCATTTGGTCTTTTCTGATTCAAAGAATAAAAGATGAAACGGATGGAAACGTATCAGAAAGGTTCCTCTATCTTAAATTATTTTAATCTTCTGCTTTGTTTGCTTTTATGATGCACCAAATCTCCTCTTTGATGATTACAACTATAACTTAAGGGAAATTAACCCCTTAACTGCACATAAGTCTGCAGTAATCCTGGAAGTGGCTGAAGTTCTTCTTTGCCATGTCTCACCTGTAAATGTTTGGTCTCAAGTGGACTGTCTCTGCCCTGATCAGTTTAAAAGTCCTTCTCCTTAACCCTCCTTTGACCTCCCTTTTCTCTTCTTTCTTTCATTTTGTTCATTTTGTATCCAGATGTTTCCTGTCATTACCAGAGTATTCTGGCGATTGGTTAGAGGGGAGGGGGGTCCTTGCTTTCTCGGCGTGTGACAGAGCTGTGGTTCACACTGTTTGTAAACCATTTGAACGCTGTCTAAACACTCCTCGGCCTCCCTTCCATCCCACGCACACTAGGGAGCCAAACGACACCAGCAAACTACCCCCCATGGCTCCCCCCCTTCCAACAACAGGGAGAATTTGTTGTTGATACTGGTCAATATAAATAGATCCTCTGATGCACGCTCAGTCTCCCTGCATGCAGCGAGCCGGCTGAGTCTCCTCAAGGAACTGTTTTTTTCCATGACAGCGAGTTCTCAAAGGCAGTAAATAAAAGGATTAGCATTCATTCATCAACTGTCAGAGTGAATGAGATGAGGATGTGTTGCAAACACAAGACAGTCGCAATACACTCAATGTGAAAAGGCACGATGATAACAACAAACTGACCCACTTTTCTTTCACTTTGGATTGGTTCTGATTATGCAATTAGATTAAGACCATGATGCTGAAGTCAGGGTTGGACTGAATCTGAAAAACTAATGAATGAATGAATTATTTATCTAAAAAAAAAACACAAACAAAAAGAAAATAATAAGAAAGAAAAACAAAAAAAAGGATGATAATTCTTTCATAATCAAATCATGATATAAAGAAGTTTGAAAAAGGTAGGAGGATGTTCTTTTCTTAGAATTCCCACCACTTTCCACTTATCATGGTTTATATATCTATTTACTTCATAATATCCATAATTATCCAAATTAATATACATACAACCTAAATATCCATATATACTTCATCCATACACTTATATAAATCATACATAACATAACATACAGCAGCTGAAACAAATAGGAAGTCTCTCCAAAAACAAAGAATATCACATTTTACACTGAATGAAGAGAGATAGAACTGTGCTCTAAGGAGATGAGCGTCCATGTTTTTTTTAGGGCTGAAGTCAATGGAATAATAGATGGTAATGTTTTCTATCTGAACGTTGGGTCAACACCAGGCACATCTTATTGATTTTAGATCCACAGGTGAAATGAAAAGGCATGTCACAAAAGAGACAGTTTTTTTATCATCAGCTACTTTTATGAATAAAAGTGGCTGATAGTCAATAAACTAGTAGGTTCTGTGGATTATGGGCAATTTATGCTCCCTTTGAGCTTCATAAAATTGAGTTTTCAACTACATGAGAAGCATAAATTATATTTCATTTATTGTGCTAGAAGGAAGGCAGTGGTCCTGCACATGTTAAAGTAAAACTCTGATGCATCAGCTCACTGACTGGTGATGTCTAAATTACTCTACAAGTGAAACTTCCATGCATTAGATCAGATAAGACACTTTGTAATGTCACTTGCATAAATTTTGGTGTGAAATTAAACATATCATGTCGAATTGCCAACATTTGACCAATGACGGAGCCAGAACTTCTTATCTTGGGTGACCAGAGTTGAAATATTGTCAACATAAACATTTATGTAAATCTGAAACTTTATTTCCAAGGAAGAAGTAGAAGGAGAAGTGAAAAACTAAGCAGCACTGAAAGAAAGAGGAAGACGATGCCGAAGCACAAGTGTGTGTGTGTGGACTCACCGTAGTACTGGAGCTGCTCTGTGGAGCAGTAACCATCCGAGGTGGAGAGAAAACCCCCTGCTGAAAGGCTCATCTCAGACTCAGTCCACTCTCTCATCTGGACAGAAAATCCTCTCTCCAGCTAGCAGTTCAGGATCTATCTTCACAAAGACGCAAAGACATAAACACACCCAATTACTTGGAGGGTTCACACAGATATGGAGTATCTGGGAAGTGAACAGGCATTCCTCAATTCCCAGGATGTGTTCAGGTCTCTTAGCTGTTCGGCTAATATTCCAGCAGTTTTTAAGAAAGAAAAAAAAAAGCAGAGCGGAAGAGTGCAGCTGAGCCTCTTCGTCAGTGGTGGATGTAGTGCTGGAGGAGGGTCTAAGGGTCCCCGGGGGGGGGTAGACTAAAGGGAAAGTAGGGACACCCAGGAAGGCCAGGGCTGGGACTGTGGTCCAAACAGCTGGACCTGGCTGTGACTTCATAGATCAGAAGACAGCGGGGATGAAGGGGAAAGATGGTGACCTTATCCCTCATGGGCTGACTGAGAGACACTCATGGTGTGTTTCTGTGTGAATGAGGAAGTTTGTATCCAAAAGTAGAACATGATAGTGTAAATAAACCATGGAAGTGTTGTTATTGTTGCATTTTATTAGGCCTTTTTGCAAGATAAATGCTCTTCATGAAGTTTGTCATTTTTAATCCAAAATTAACCGAATCCTGTCCCTCCTATCTAACCGTTTACTACACCCTGTATTTCATGCTGTGACAGTATCTGCCCATCTTTGTCTCCCAGGCCTTGGGAGTGTGTTTACTCTGCCTTTTGTTTACCACTGTTCTGTTTGTGCTGCTGTTAATATTGGACAGCAGTTAGATTTAAAGGGTCTCCGGGACCTCCGGCTCCCCCGCAGCCAGTTAACAAGAGCGAAAGGAGTCGAGGCCCGAACCGCCACAAGAAGACAGAGGATTGACCCCAACATGGGTCTGTAAATCTCAGAGCAGGGCCGTTTGACATGCAGCATGCTTACTGAGGATAAATAGTGGCCTCCCGCCCTCCTATCATCCCTCTCACTGGCTCATCCTGGGAAGCAGGACTGCCTGGCGGATGGCAGAGGGTTAGAGGGAGAGCCAATCACTCTCACTGAAACTGGAGCTTTCACTGGTGCAATCGTGATCAATCTCAGTGAGAGATGAAACAGGAATGTAGTTGGGAGCTACAGTGTGTGTCTTTCCTTTAATGAGCACGTCCAAAGGGCAAATTTGTACATACAGCAACACTGCTTCAGGATGAGTTGAACTTCACTGCAGGATTCAGAAAACCAAATGTTACATTTTAGAGACCTTTTAAATCTTAATTACAGAGCTTAGCGAAAGCAAACTACACTACAGCTACTGCATTTAACTAATTACTAAGCATGATCCCACTGTTATGAACAGACTAAGTGAATGGCAATTTATCACCTTATTTAAAAGGTTTGTTCAATTATTTCAAAGTTTTACCATAAGCCATGGCAATAAGCTCACTGTGAGAAAAACATATATACAGTATTACAGAAGGGAAGCACACCCCATGGACACTGCTTGAGGTTTTGACAGATGTGAAGAAGCAGACAATTAATACAGTGAATAAAAGCAAATATGCTCCAAATAGTTTGGACACGTTAAAAGCACAACATTGTATTCAAAACTCTGATACATAGAGAGACCAGGCTTGTCTTTGCTTTTGAATTGTCTTCATGCTCACATCTAAGGTTGTCAAATTTATCTACAATTCAACTCCATCGTAAGTTCATGGGCAGATCCAATGATTTTTAAAGAGGTTTGCAAGGAACCCCACATTTCAGAAGAGTTTCTGCAGGTAAATCCTGCGGCTGTGGGTGTCAAACTGTCATATCAGCACCTGAGAAAATATTGCACATATTGCAAAAATGTGCAAGGGAGATGTTCTAGAAAAAATAGCACAGTCAAACTTAATTTTGTCAGTATACATATAGATAAATATTGTATCTTTTCTCTCTAATGAACAGACTTGAAACAATTGATTCTGGATCATATAGGGCTTAAAGATAACAAGAGACAATTTGTTCAAATGCTAAAGTTCAAATCTACAGGTCTATTGAGTAAACTATTTAAAAAAGGACGCTTTCCATGTCCATGATGCTGAAATATTATGTTTGTTTCAAAGAAGATAGTGTTTGATTTTTTAAATATATCAAGAAAGCAAGCATGCACGGGATTTCATATTTTCTAATATGACAGGAGTGGATATCATCTTACTAAATTCATTTTACCCAGTGTAAAACATGAACTTGTGACCCAGAAATCCCTTACTAAGCGATGTCCTCCTTCAGGGAGCAGAAGTTATAAAGATAAAAGTTATTGTTGGACATTCAAAGCATTCAGTTCAATGTCTAAAAAAGAAACGTCAGGACTGAGAGTCTGAATCCTCACCAGCTACTCTGCGAGGCCTTTAAATCGTTGTTTCTTAATTTCTCTTTGGAGATTAATAAAGTATCTATCTATCTATCTTTCCAACCTTCATTTAACCAGAAATTAATCTTTTGAGATCAAAGATCTCTTTTCCAAGACTGTCCAGGCCAAGACAGCATCATCAACACAGTACATATATTTGGCAAATGCCTAAAAATCAAACAATAACCCATAAAAAAAACAAGATATATATCACTAGTTAGAAAGTTCAAAGGTAAAAGATGATCAATTTAAACAGGTCAATCCTGTATCATCTACTTCTAAGTCACATAAAATTGGTTTAAATGAATTCAATAAGATCAGCTTCTTTGGAATGAACAACAGGAATAAATCCAGACTATGGAGAAAATAACTTTCTCAAATGTTGATGAAAAATGTAAATATGGAGGAAAAAAACAGGAAACAACTGTGTCAATATGAACATAACAATAACTGAGTCAACATGTTGACAAGGCTGACCAGCACATACATACAAGCAGTGGGGAGTGTTACAGTGTGTGTGCAAACATTTACCAGCATTTCGTTTGCACCAAACACACAAACAACACCTAAAGCTGACTGGCATCTGAGAAGTTTCAGCCAGAAGTTGTGTACCATGCCGTCTGGTTCATTTAAGATGTTTTCTGTAGATATGTAACAACTTTAACTTGTAGGATGCTAAAAAAAAAAGAAGCATCGTCTGAGCTCCGTGCATCTTTGCTCCAAGTTTCATGGCAGTTGGGATATTTGTTGCTTGGACCAAAACCCAGTACAGGCTAACTGGGTCACAGACCAACAATGTCATCCTCTTAGCCAACTCAATTGACTCAAATCAACTCTCTTTAAGATACTTTAACAGACAGACGTGTAAAAGTTGACCAATTTGTCAAATCTGGTTGGGAACCTCGTAGCATCCTGAACAAGAAACATCTTCAGAATGAACCTTTCTATCAGCAGCTTTCTGATATCCTGACTTATTAGTACATTATGATCTGTAAAGTGTGGTGCAACATAAAAAAAATGGCTGGGTGACGGATTGCAGATGACAGATTCTGGCATGAATCCACCGCAAGAGTAGAGGTTGATGATTGTTATTTCTCTGTGAAAAGCTGTGTGTATCTTCTTAACATGTGTGGCAAAACAAGTCACCATCATGATGAAGCATCTGACAGTCTCTGACCTGTGATGAATGGAAGGAGAACAGGGAGCAGGCAGCAGCAATGACACGCTCTCTTAATGATGGGGACAATATCTGAGAGCGTACAAATGTCACCATGGATCTTCTGGAGGTGTCACACTGTTGGACACATTGTTGAACGCAGGCCTAGCTATGAGTACTCGCCCCCATGGGAGATTAGCAGCAAGAAGAGGGGGGGGGGGGGGGGGGTTCCCAATTCACATACGCACCCCAATTTTTTCCCCCAAACCCAAAAACGTGATTTTCCAAAAAAAAAAAAAAACACCTCAACATACGCACCCC
>JBBBVU010000014.1:21954464-21989434 GCA_037177055.1 Atherinosoma microstoma | reverse complement strand
ACACACACAGAGTAAACAAAACCTTTCAAGCAAAATGTGTATTTTGGTTGAACGTGCAGGATTGTGAACAAAGATCTTTTTCTGTAAGTCTAAAAAATAAAATTAACTTAAAGAGAAGATTCATTACATGATGAAAAATTGGACATGGAAAACAAAATATTGAATATATATAAATTAAAATCAGATATATCTCAACTGTTTTGCCAAATGGGAACTTTTTAAATCATACTGGGGATTTGAACTGGCAACCACAGAGACATGCAGACCCCCTTCCCTCTCTACTTGTAGGAACTGGAACCGTCTCATTAAGAAATTCCCAGCATATAGTGTTTATAAACAGTCTCTTGTTGTCTGGTGATGGATGGATGCGCCCTATCACTGGCTCTTCCTGCTGACTCCTCAACCCGCTTAACAATCTTTCTGCCACTGTTTCATAACCACACACACACACACACTTACTGAACCCTTGATATTTTCTGTTCTGACTTTATTTCCTTGGTGGGTGGGCCCTTACTGTTTTCCGTGTGCGTGACTGCATTATTTCTAATAGTCAGGGAGAATTTGTGTGTGGGGAGGTGGGTGCAACTGAGAGGCCAAACGTGGCTGTTAATGAAGAAAAACAACGTGGCTGTCAAGGCCTCCCATGAGCAGGTCAAAAATAAGCCACTGGGGGGGTGGATGTCAGTGAAGGTGAGGGGGGGTAACAGGTCAACTTTTAAGGCCAAGAGCAGACCTTCTCTTCCACTGGGCTGAGAGAAGTGGGAGGCGTGGAGAGTCCGCTGCTGGAGAGAAGCTCCCACAGTTTCTCTTCTTAACAGGATCAGTTACGATTAAATGCATCAATCAAAACAAGGTCTAGCAGAAAAGACTCGGTGGGATTATCCCAACAGACTCTAAAAGGACCGGAGAAATTTGTTTAATCTTTACAGTACACTGACCAAACAAATACATTTAACATTTCTCAGACTTCAAAATCAACATTTTGCTTCAAAATGTGCAAAACAGAGAAGAAGAAAACGTGTGAATCAAACAAAGAAGCAAAAAATCTGTGTGAAGAGATGTAACTTTCATCCCCAGTACAATCAAAGCTGGTCATGCATCATCTGTATTTTTATTTTTTTTTTTAAAGAAAACAAAATCATACAGCCCCAAATAAAAGCCCAACTAAACTGCAAAAAATAATGAATTCTCCCAACATGCTTCCTCTTTTTTCTTTGTTTTTGGCACTTGGTGCAACTTTTAATTAAAAGCGACTAAATACAAACACATAACAGCATTTACACGTCTGACAGCTCAGAATAGAAAAAGATTCCTGTTAGTGGAGGTACCTCTGAAACACCATCAATGAGATCAGACAGGGCTGCATGCAGTGGTTAACCAACCAGCCTAGTGTTTGGACATTTAAAAGCACCATTACAACCAAAATAAAAAAAACAAAAAGACATCTTTGCATGGTACGGTCAAGTTTCTGACATGTTTACGTGGTTTGACATTGCACTGAGAGTTCAGGTCGGGAGTAGTGCCCAGAAAAGTCTGACACTCAAAATCCTGAACTGTCCCTTTAAAATTTAAAACTAAGAGCGAAAAACATCATCTATCAATGGACTACTGAAGATAAAAACACTGTAAACATTAAAGAAGGTGAAGGCATAATAAATAAGGTTACAAAATCAAACTAAAGATTACAGCTTTTCTTTCTTTTTTTCTTTCTTTTTTTCTTCTTCATCCCGATGTCGTGTTGGAAATGTGATTTTGATTGGAGGGGAGTTTTTAACTCAAATCCCTCCAGTACACTCTCTGCGTTGGTTTAGCTCGCCATCAGAGGCGTTATCTCGTCATTTCCGTAGTTCATGTTGACGTTCGGAGCCGGATTCTTGCGGTAGATTATGAACTGTAATGAGATCTGAACCGTGAAGTTAAGGAAGCCAAAAGAAAATCCTGTTAGAGCAACTCAGACAGGCAATACTTGCTTTTACCCAAAACTAAAAAGGATTATATGAAGACAAGGAACATAGGCCCAAAAAAATCTAAATACACATTACTTTTATATTACAATTTAGAGAAATCTGGATTTATCATTTTAAGCTCAATAATCTTGATTTCTTTCTACTCAGGAAAATTCTTGCTGTTTATCTTTAATGGTTTTCAACATATAATGTTCCTAAGATTTGCCAAATGGAGCAGATTCCTCACAAGCCAAACATAGAAAAACTTACCAATAGATAAATTAAGACTAAATATGAACGTACTTGAAATCATTTAAAAAGCTAACACAGTTTATTTTGAATATACTCACGGAAGAACAATACCAACTTAGACTTTTCCTGCATCATCATCTGTACTTGCAACATTTTAGTTTGTTTTCTTTTTCCTCCGCAGGAGTTAAAAGATTATTTCAGCTCTTGGTCTGTTGCCTTCCCATTGAGGTCTAGTCCAGTATAATTTAATTTAATGTTCTTAAAAACACTGAAGGTTAAAGACTGGAGACAACTTCTCAGACTTGTTGCTTCTGGAGCTTATTAATAAACATATTATAACTCATCTTAAAACAGAAGTGTAAATAAACACCTTGCGGTTTTACTCTTTCTTTGCAAAGTCTGCAACTTCTTTTTTTTTTTTTTTACAAATCGGCTATTTGATACTTAAGTCTAGCACCTTTGTGCAAAGACACAAAGTGGCCTCTTAGAGCCACTACAGTGGCACATACACCTGCATGCGTTTGGACTTTGGATACTAAATACTGTGTTTCCATACGCACACAGTCACAAGGCTTAAAGCCGTCCGATGAACTGTCCTCTCTTCAACCTATGCATTGCCTAAAATGTTGCATGTATCTGAGATTACCGAGAGCTCTGAGGCACCGCCGCAGCTGCGACGTTGATCTCTTTAAAAGGATACGACGAGGTCTAAGGAGAGGGTGCCGAGGCTGCCGATGAGCCACGGTAGGTGATGAACTAGGTAACTCCGTTCAGCCTGGCCCTGCTCGGGGTTCTTCAGTAAGACACTCAGTCCGTACGTAGTGTTTCCCAGGATGACAAGTGCAAACAGGAAGTAAGAAACTCCTTCTGTCGACTTCCTCGTGTACTGTGGGGAGAGATGAGACAACAGAAGGAGAAGTGAAACAGACAAAAATCATTTTTAAAAGAAATGGATGACCTTTCACACAGCTGCTACGTGTTCATCGTGTGTCTACACAACACTTTCAATTTCAGATTACAGTCACTTGCATTTTTTGCTTGCTCAGATTTCAGGTAGCAACACTGAATCTTGCTTCTTTCCCTTAGATAAACTCTTCTTTCTTTTCATCTTCTGCTGACACTGTTTGTAATAAAGCATTTACAGGATTATTGGAGTCTGTGAGAGGACAAAGTGCACAAACACTGCTGTTACACACAGAGGAACATCGGTTGTCCAGTCGACAAGCGGTTGTGTTTTATGGGATTGAAGAAAATTTGTTAACCTTCAAGCTGATTCAGAGCTAAAATATTTTTCTGAGGGCAACACAAACCACCACGTTTAGACTGCTGCACTCAGACTAGCCAAAGAAGCGGTTTGAAGTTTTCCCTCCTATTCAGCATGACTAACCTATCAGAGGCAGCCTTCAGCTCCACTGTAACAGTAACTTAATAACAAGCTGTCACAAAGATACCCCTAGGCAGAGAGATGCAAGCTCAAGGTGTGCTACAATATATTCTATTTATTTATTCCATAAAACGAAGGATGTGTCAGCTTGTTCTGAAAAGGGGGAGGCTTTGAAGTTTTGAAAGTTAAAGGGATTAGTTTCTTGGGTTTATTACATATGAAACCCAAACAGTCTGAATCTATGACTGGGAAACCTTCCAGTTCACGTGAGGAAATACTTATTCATACTGTTGACTGCTAGTTTCACTCATGATACATTTTCTAGCATTAATAAAACACCATATAAAGCTGTTATCTGCAGCAGAGACAATTTAGGTTCCTCTTTTAATTACTAATCTGATTTATTTTCCCACAAAAATTAATTTCTGGGAAATGTGTCTTTGTAACTTATCAGTTAAATCTCTGACATCTGAGACTGAATGTGCTTTTGAACCTGACACAAAACTTTATTATTTACAATGTGTTGTACTGAGTATTGATTTAGGAGTGTTATAACAAATCTTTATAATCTCAGTGGGATAATAAATATTACGTCACGATCATACAATGAGAAGCATAACAAATGTACAACCCCAATTCCATAAAAGTGGGAGCACTGTGTGAAATAGAAGAAAAAACAGAATGCAATGATTTGCAAATCTCACAAACCCATATGTAATTCCCAACAGAACATTTACAATATATCATGTGTTGCAAGCCATGCTGTTGTGATGTATGCCGTATGTGGATTAGCATTGTCTTGCTGAAATATGTAAAGTCTTCTCTGAAGACGTGTAGTCTAGATGGGAGCAGATGTTGCTCCAAAGTACTTCTTTGTATTTTTCAGCATTGTTGGAGCCCTCACAGATGTAATGGCTGCCCCACACTCCGGGCATTAATGCAACACCATACCATCAGAGATGCAGGCTTTGGAACTGTACGTTGGATGGTCCCTCTCCTCTTTAGTCCACAGGACATGGTGGCCATGGTTTCCAAAAACCATTAAAAGTTTTGATTAATCTGACCACAGAACAGTTTTCCACGTTACCTCAAAACATTTTAAATGAGCTTTGGTCCAGAGAAGGCAGTAACTTTTCCTGGATTATCTTCACATCTCCACTGCTTCTAGGCATGACAGAGCTTTAAGATGGCTTTGTGGATTGTGATAAGCTGTGTTTACAGTGTTTTCTGGAAGTGTTCCTCAGCCCGTGTAGAGAATGATCCTGTTTTTAATGCAGTGCCACCTGAGGGCCTGAAGATTACACTCATCTGCTTTTGCCCTTTGGCCTTGTCCCATGCACTCAGAGATTGGTCCTGAATATTTTAATCTGTTGATGATGTTTTACATTGTCGATGGTGGGATCTTCATAATTCTTTCACTTGAATGTTGAGGAACATTTTTCTGAAATTTTCCATCATTTTTAGATGCAGCCTGTCTCAGGCTGGTGAACCTCTTTATCTCTGAGAGTCTCTGCCTCTCTAAAATGCTCCTTTGTTCCCAGTCATGTTATTGACTTGTTGCCAATTAAGGTTCCTCTAGTTGTTTTTGTTTTGTGCCAGTTACTTTTCCAGCCTTTTGTTGCCCCAGTTACAACTATTTTGGGTTGTGTTTTGCCATCAAATTCAAAACGAGTTCATATTTTTCAGTGACATGGTAAAATGTCTCAGTTTCAATTCAATTTGATTCAGCTTTATTTGTATAGTGCCCATTCACAACAATGTCATCTGAAGGCACTTCACAGACAATCAGTTTCAACATCTGATATGTTGATTATGTTCTGTTAGGAATAAAATATGAATTTATGACATTAGCAAATCATTGCATTCTGTTTTTATTTACATTTTTCACAGCATCCCATTTTGAGGGAGAATTGGGAATGTACAACTCTGCTGGAATGGTGATCTAATATATTGAAAATACTCGTTCTAATGATCATTTTATCCATTTGCTAGTGGTGCTAGTTTTTCTCAAGATAAATAATGCTCACATTTGTAGCAGAGTCTGTCAGACTTACATTGGTGTGCATCTGCGGAAGTCTGGAGCAGAGGTAAAGGACTGACGACACCGACCCAATGGAGAAACCAATAATCTCTTTCGGGGTAAAAGCCTGAAGTGACACAAAGGTAGAAACACCGTCACAACAGCCAAAACAAACAGACATAACTAGTCCACTTCCCTTCACTGAGATCAGCACACTGACAATTAAATCGCCACACCTGAATAGAGCTGGCATCAGCTGTTGAGAGCAAGGATCGACTTCTGAACCCAGAGGAAATCATTTCAGGCGGGGGGCCTACATCCGGGAAGTTGGTGAGGCTTGCGGTGAGGCCCAGAACGCAGGATATACCCACAACATTCAAAATCCTCCTGCCTGTTGGAGAGACGACTCAGTTCACCATCAATAGAAAAACATGTCAACACATTCCATCAGACAAGGTCTACTGTGTTAAAGGTCACCGGTGACAGACCAAACACCCCAGTCTTATTAAGCCATGTGATGATCTCTAGAGGACATGCAGTCTGACTAGTGGCAGCTCATCGTTCCTCAGCTCTGGTATGAAGCGCTTATTCAGTACCAGAAAGCTATCTAAAAAAATAAACAGTACTTTAGATGCAACTGAATAACTTGTGACTATAACTAGTTTTAAAGTAATGCATATGAGACATGTTTAGGTCATCGATACTAAATGTTAAAGATTTACATCGGTGTAGGATGAAACACTCACTGTCAGCCATTCTGTTCCTGATCTTGTAGTACATGTACATGGCCAGCATCAACAGGTCCGCTATCACATAATAAATTGCTGTATATGTCTAGATGACAAAGAAAAGCATACACAGAACAAGTTAGAGATTGAAATACTGATTTTCTATACATAAACCAAGTCATTGGAATCGAACCTTCTTTAAAAAAAACTAATTGTTGCCTGTAATAGTAAAATTGTAAGTATAAAGACGATCAATGACAATCGGAGCAATATAAAAAGCTTATTGTAACATAAAGGCTAATTAACTGGTAGCAGCTGCAAAATGTTACACTTTGTAATAATAACTAGAAATGGGAAGCGTGAAGAGAAGCTCTTAAGCATGTGTGAAGCAGAAATGGTGATTTCCACTGAAGCCCTGAGTAGAGGCTTGTATCAATCCCCAGGCTGGTGCTCGAGTCAGTTCTACGTTGGCTATAGCCAAGTTTGCCACAGCATTACATCATTTCAAACTTTTGCTTATTTGTAGTTTAAAACACTGTTTAGTACAAAAGCTGGTGTTTGTAAATGTTCTCACCAAGCCAATATTTATGGGATTTATCCACACTTTTTTTTTTAGTAGGATCAATGAAAGACAGCTGACTTTTTAAGTAAGTGATTATGAGTTCCTCATGATGCGGTGAGCAGCATTCCCACATGTGACTAATGACATAGAACATTAAACCGGAGGAAAATGAGAGGAACAATTAGCTTATATTCTCCACTTCATCTTTGATTTCCTGTTGATGTTAAAGCTCAATCTTTTATTGTTTTCTCTTGTATCAAAACAGACTAAATGATACCATGAATGTGGTTTTGTAAACATGGCAATCACAGTATTTCACTTGCGACTGCCAACTCACAATAACTTAAGTCAGGGATGTCAAAATCCGGTCCTCGTGGGCAGCTGTCTTGCAGATGTTTCCCTCTTCCACACATGCCTGATTCAAGTCAAATGGATCCAACAGCTTGCTCTGCACAATGACCCATTCATTTCTGTCAGGTGTGTTGAAGCAGGGAAACACCCGAAAGCTGTAGGACAGCGGCCCCCGATTACTGGAGTTTGACATCCTTGACTTGGTTCTTTACTCTGTTGCCAGCATACGATCTCTTTTTCATAACTGAATCCAGAGTTTTGGTAATTGAAATAGAGAGAATTGGTTAGAAATGAGGCTCTGGCTCCAAACCAGCACTGGGATTGCTTTGATGGAAAAAAAACTAAAAAAACTAAAACAATAATAACTGAAGCAATTGCTCCCAGTTCTTAACTTTTCAACACAAAAGACTGCATCAAACTTTCTTTATACATCACCTGAAGTGGAAGCTGGTCAGCCAAAAAAGAGCCAATCAGATTGCAGGAGTCCCCTCCCAACCACAACAGCAAAAACCAAATAGAGAGAGCACTGTCCATATTCCCTTTTCTACATGAGCTGTAGTATTGTCTGCAATCAGAGAGAACAGACAGATTCATTACATGTAAATGAACCAGCAAATCCATACATTCAAAATTAAAATGCAAACACAAAGCACTCACGGAAGTGATGACACCATGAAACAGAGGATAGAAAAGAGGCCTAGGTAGATGCTGGCCATGTCCCTCCCATCCTGGGCACATTCTCCAAGCCCTTCCCAAACCCATTTGGACCCATTAGGACACATGGAGGTGAAGTTTCCTGCAGTGGTCCATCCAAAGGTGCCCCTTGTGAGGACTCCGTCAGTCAACATATTCTGCAGGCGGAAACAGACTTTTCTAAGTATTAGAGAAGTTCCTCAAAATACATTTGATTATGCTGTAAATAAGGCCTCCACTTCGACGTTTTGGGGGGTTTAGGAAAATCAAAGGCTGAACAAAAACATCAGAAATCTCAGTTTCCACTGAATAAATAAACAATGTTTACATGATTTTTCAACAATAAGCTACATATTGCTTAAATGTGTCAACCATATGGTGGAGAGGGTCATTGTCAGGACTAGGTCGCTGACTCAAAAGCAGCCAGTTGAGGATCAATGTAAACATCACTTACGGACAGAAAGTATCGAAATAACTCCTATTTCCAGATAAAGATGTCGGGTTCAAAGGTTGCTGAAAACCTAAAACCTACATAAAGAACAGACCTTTTAGAGACGCCGCCTGCTGACGCTCCGCTGATCAGATCAACACAGGGTTGAACTAAAGTATGTGTATGTGCAGCTGCATTTGTACATTGTACAGATATGAAACAATAACTACACGTAAAATGCATTTAACAAAACAAAATATATATATATTCTAAATAACTTGTTAGCTACTTAGCAGGTTAGCAACGACATCAACTACAAACTTACCAATTTACTGTGTCTTGTTTGTCGTCTTTAGACAAAAATCATCTCCAAAGTAGCCCACTGAAAACTAATAAAACATCGCCTTTATCTTGCCTGTGTGGCGGCTGACAAAGGCGATGAAGTCAGAGTAGCAGCCTCCCGGAGTTTGTGGACATAACACGGAAGCAAGTGATAAACAAGCTAGATGGGTGCTTGTGAGCTGATTGGCCGATTCTGTAAAACGTCACCGGAAACCTCGTCATGTGACATGCGGCTCGTGAGACACACAACAACAAGCCACATCAACTTTCAAATTAGAGTATATTGGGCCCTGGATCGATGGTTCTTCTTTTTTTTCTATCAATTTATTCATTATTCGTCGGTCGCATTCTTTTCTGTACAAGTCACCGCAGTTTGTAGTTAATGAATATTATATCGGCGTCCAGCGCTCTTCGGTCGATACTGGTTAGTGTGGAAGGTTTAATGTTGTGGAACAAGCCAATGCTTTCATGTTAATTTCATGTATCTGCAGAAGAGGGACGCACATTTCACATGCCCTCATGACATATCAACAATCCCTGTCAAAGTGTATTATTTGTCCCCGGCTTAGTAATTCAGTAATTAGTCGTGAGCCGTCATAAGTCCTGTGGCCTCGTACGTCCTCCTTACTTTACATTGTAGAATACAGTTGTGAAAAACAAAACCTGTATGATCAGGTTCATTAAATCTGACCGGGTGTAGAAAAGAAAAAGAAGCCCAGACTGCAAATACCCCAACTTCCATACAGTGTGATGTATAGGGGAAAATGGCGCATAGTAAAACAAAGAAACGTCTTGAATGATAAAAAAATTAAATAAAATTGGTCCCTCTTCAAACATGACAGTGACCTAAAGAAACCTACCTGAGAGAGATGCTGTAATCCAACGTCAGACGCTGAATCAGTGGAGGGGAAAAAAACTTCCACTTGCGATTTTCGAAATTTCCTTAATGTGTCAGCTGACACGGCGTCAGACTGACGACTCAGCACCAAACTTTACTGATGTCAGCTCGTGCAGTTTTATTTCCACGTTTGCAGTAATTTGTCTAAAACATCAGGTTGTTTTTTGCACTACTTTCAGACCTGGATAATATGCGCTGGTTGTTGGAAATAAGGAGGTGAGACGTGCTTTATGAAGAGTTTATAATTAAGCCAGATTAATTATGCAATAACAGCCCATTCCAGGTCATGTACCACTTTTAGAAAGAGCTGTTTTTTTATGCGCTCCTGAGAAGTCTGGATTACCTACAACTGCTCCCATAAGGAAAATTTACTCAACATTAAAACAAAATTTAATCACCAAGTAGATACAACAAAAAAACATTTTTAAATGAAACCAGAATCATCCTAATATATCATCTTTGTACTCAACTACTTTGAACCTATATAAGCCCAAACTGACTTCACAAACAAATTTACTATGATATATTTCAAGAACATGTTTTTATTGATGACGCACCAAAACATCTATACTGTAGGAATACCTTCAGAGGATTAAACTCTCTTATTCATATATCATTTTCACAAAGTTAAACAAATACTTGGTAGACTCCATGTCAAAGTATAGATATAATACATCAAACAGAACAGGGGCTTTAAATGTTTTATAAAGCAATTGTCACAACAAATCTACAAATGCAAATGGATGATAGAAAACAAAGAACCAATTGCCAGCTACTGCAAAACAAATCCTACTTCAAAATATGTACAAGTTGAATGTCCATGAAATGCAGAGGGAATGCAGTTCTTCCATCTTCCCCTCCTCCAGAGTTTTCAGAAAACGTCTACGTTGACAATTCTTTAGAAGGCAACAATGAGCTATACGAGTTTGTATAGAAAACCTCTTGTTTGTTGCTTCCAAAGAAAGAAGTGTCGGACAAGAGGAAAACAGTTTCTTCTTCTTTTTTTAATCCTCTTGTTTTCTTTTGATGGTTGTTCTTACTTGATGTGAACGAGTTTCTCATCTGTTTTCAACCGTTTGCGCCTGGGCGGTATGAAGTCATCCTCGGAGTCGTCTGTCTCGTTCCCCATTTCCCTTTCCTCCGGAGACTCGGGTTCTGGTGTGTCGGGGAAGATTTGGCCTGGGAACATCTCCTGCAACTTCTCCTCAAAGTACAGGCTCACTGCCTTGCCAGATATCGCCATCTCTGATCCCACCTGCCAGAGGAGGAACAGGAGGAAGATGTCGGAGAAGAAGGGTGTAAGGAAAAAGGTGTGAGAGTACCATTTAATGGGAAGAATGATGGGTTGAGGCAGGGAGGAGGAAGAGGAGAATGAGGAGACAAATTAGATTTGGTTAAGACTCCTGGTGGCAGGGAGGCCCCAGCTCAACCATGCTGTACAGAGCAGGGATATCCTGCCTTCCTGTCCCACTGTGGCTCCATGAAGCATTTTTTTTTTTTTTTTAACAATCAAGTGTCATTAAGGCTGTCTTCAAAGATTTTCACCAAATACAGCAGCTGATGACTCAGACATTAGAGCTTAAAACCATTATCTGAATTTTTCAAGCCTGCTGAAGTCCTTTCATGTCAACACTTTTTTTTGCTGACAAACACAAAGCAATATTGCCTGTTAAGGAAAAAAATAATAAAAAAAAGTCCAAATGCCAAGTCGGTAGCCATGAAACCAAAATTTGTCCTTGATGACCAGAGCCTGATGGTTTCAGATCGACACCGTTGATTCGGCTCTTTTTACAGTTAATTACGGCCACAGCTGAAGACATCTGCAGCCCTCCAGGTCATTTATATGAGAATTCCTTCATCTCAGAAAACCTTAAACACTTAAGTAACATGTAGATTTAAATTTCATTTCTTCCAAAATTCTCATATTTTAAATTGAATACTAAGAGGGACTGAGCTTGGCTATTGAACTTGTAAAATCAGAGGGTCACCAAAAAGTAGTTTCTCACATACATCAGGTGAAACGCCTTCGGGGAATTAGCTGCTGACGTAATTTCCCGTTTTCAGGTGCAGAGGAAAGCGTCACAACAAGAAATATTTAAATTCCTCCAATCTGAAATCAATTCGTGAAGAAAAGAAATGTAACATTCAAAGAAATATTATACAAATAAAATTAATATAATTAGGATCAAATAAGAATGTGCTAATATTTCATATTTTTCTAAGATATTTCACCTACTTGCAAATATAGCACAATATCAAATTCTTCTTCCTTGATTTTTAAATAATATTCCTCATAATATAAACTGCCAGAAATTGATCTATTTTCAGTAAAAATGCACATTTAAAGTTTTTTTTAATCCCTTCTAAATATAATTTTCTGATATCTTTAAAAAGCTTTGATGCGACTTTACGCCTTCATCTTAACTCGTGTATGAAACATGTTCACGGTGGGCTTTGCTGCAGACTCTCACCCTTGATTGCTCAAAAACTCTTGGTTCTCTGCAGCTATGTTGTTAGCAAACGGCTAATAATGTGCTGTTAATGTTACATAAACACTGCTCCTGCTTGCCAGTCCCACATTTCCAGTGGTTTCTTCTTTAAGGTTTGTTGCATATAAATCGTACACACTTGTCTTTGCTTTGGAAACATCAGTACATTTTCAAAGTAGAAATGCTAAGTCATGACTGTTTTACTCTTCTTATATATTTTGACATGTTATAAAGACCAAAAATGTGATTTTTTTTTTAAAAATGAGACTTGATCACAACAATATACACTGCCTAGCAGGGAAAAAGAATTCAATACCTGGATTTAACAAAACAAATATGTAAAAGCCTTTCACTCCAAAAAAAAAGTACTTCAGTGATTAATGTTTCAGTTCGCAACAAGCTCTTTAGTTGATGTAGCGAGGAGCTTCGTGTTCCTTTAGCTACCATGTTGGAAGACACTTTCTGTGATGGTCAATAGATGATGCTGTTTTAGAAAGGTCAAGTTATCGGTCTGCATTAAGCAGACAAGAGGTTGCTGAAATTACTAAAACTAGGTTAGGGACAGTCTAATGCTTTAAAACCTGGAAGGATAGAAAACCGTTAACTATCAACAGTGATCAGAGTGAAATCCTGATCATGACCAGTGATCATTTAAAGGTTTGCCTAGAACTCACAGCAATCTCAAAATAACTTAAGTATAAGCCTTTCCACACACCCAATGTGGCGACAACTGAAATGAGGGTTAAAGATTGGGCTTGTCTAGATTTACTTTGTTCCTGTTCCTGACCTGATCAACCTTCTGTTGACAGGTCCAAGCAACGTTACATGCCCAAAAACTGAATATACTGAATGTCCAGGTTTTGCCATCAACTGGATCTTTTTCCCTGATGAAACACACACATATTCCAAGACTGCAACGCCAGGATTCATCAGGTTCAAATTAGGAAAGTGTGGTTCGGGAAGGATGACACATTTCCATGCATGGATTAGCCACCACGAGTCTGAGATTTTTGGGATGCTGGAAAAGACTTTATACTGCAGTCTGACTCTCCTCCTATCAATATAAATCTTGGCAAAAAAAAACAAAACATTGCAATTTAGGACAGAAATTTATGTTGTGACCTTTCTTCAGCTTATTGAAACAATATTAAATATAAATCTGCACCGTAATCAAAGATCAAAGCAATCCCACAGAATATTAAAGCGTACCTTTCTGTTATGCCCACACACTGCATTTTCAGTTCACACTGAGACACAACCATAGAGTCTCATCTTACACTCATACTCTTTGTTATATCGAGTTACCAAACCTGAAAGTGAAAACACGTGGAGGCGAAATAGAAGCAGCATACATTATTGGTTTCAAAATCATAGAAAAGAAAACAAATGTCTTTTAGAAGACTACAATTTATAGCTTTCACAGCCCCTCGGACACCTTGTTATCTACTCCACCGCCTTATTCACAGGCAGTACGAGCAGCAGTCATTTTTATGCAGTTCACATACTTTAAATCTGCATCACTGCAAATGTTTGCAACTCATGCTTTTTGCTATGAAGTGCAAAAATATTTCTTGGAGTCTCAGTGGGAGGGTACAGGACATCTTTTCTCTTTTTGAAACAGCTTACCTGCGTATTAATCTCTTTCTCCTCATCATAAACCTGGATTATTCGAGACATCTAAAAAGGGGCAATAACATTACAACAAAGAAAGTGAAGCAGCAGGGGGGAAGAGAAGAGTTTACAGCACAGGCAGGTTAAATGAGAACAGATAAGAAATCTGTTTTTTTTACTGTGCTAAAACATGGAGGTGTGGGTCACCAAGTCAATGCAGAAGTTAACAGCAAGTAAAGATCACACAGGCTACAAAGAAAGCTTCCTTCTAAATTTGATCATGTTTTTGTTTTCAAAAACATTTTTTATATAAAAATGAATAAGTCACATTTCTTTTGTTTTATTCTCTTAAAAAAGGTTAGCTCATACAGGGCCGATTTATGAAATTAATTATATTATATCAAAGTGATACATGTCTTTAACAACAGTCACAGGACTGACTCAATCACAGGTTATGTTACTGAAAAAAAGGGTTTCATCCAGAGCAAAATGGTCTCAGGAAATGTTAACTTTGTCAAAGGTCCATACAGGACATGAATATTATCATTATAAAGCTGGATCTAGATAACGGGATGTGTTGCACATATAAAATATGATAAATGTATAAGTGTGTTTGTTAAATGTGCACCAAATAATAAAAATTGGGTACACAAACGGACACAGACAGACACAAAATTGAAGTTCCACCTTACATCATAATTAAATGTACATTTATTGATTTAGCAGACACTTATCCAAGCCCACTAAAACTTCAATTTAATAAACCAACTGTTATGATTTAGTCCTCCAGTTATATGACAGGGGTAACATCCATGAGATGTGTGTCACCATATATTTCAGTAAATTATTTTATCAACATTACCAACAAAGTTCACATGTGAAAACTTAACTTGCTGTTAATTTGAGTTACATTAGGATAAAAATATAGTGACGCTGCCGGCAATACACAGCACAATCACCATTAGAAAACAATGAAGTAGTGATGTGTTTGGGCACTCTGAACTTCTTGTTTTAAAAAAAAAAAAAAGAAGAAAGCAAACAGAATCTCCTTTATGTTGTTAAAAGGTATAATTATGAGCATATATGGTGTAATCTGTGGATCTATCTCGGTAACTGATTAAATCTACATGTATGCAACCGTGCTCCGGTCCAGACAGAGGAGAGATGATATCATGAGATAGTTTAACCCACAGCAGCATCTCAATGTCAGGAAACAAAAACAATTGGATACTTCAAAACACAGTTTGCCTCAAAGAAGAAAATGTACAAGAAAAGTTATTTAAAAGTATCAAGTGATCACCTATATTGATAAAAAGACAAACACCTGGTGTATGGTTGAGATGCAGACAGTGTTAATATGATTCAGACAGTGTTCTTGCAGCCAGTGCAAAAAGTGCACAGTGATACCTTTACACTCTGTCCTCCACCCATCAGCGTTAGTAACTGTACAGAACTGCAAGCACATCGCAGTCTCGAAGCACCACCATCACTTTTTTAATGCGGTTAGACTAATGTAAGGTCTAACGTAATGATACATATACATTTTGTTAGCCTCTTATTGTTTGGTTAAAAAATGTGGCTAATAAGGCCAATAACGTTTTCAGTCAGTTGGTGGCACTAAACTCCAAACTATATCAGTCTAACCCATGTCTGCATGCACACTCGTAAGGAGATGCCAAACCCAAAGCAGGCTGATAACTCATGCTGCTCACCTCGTTGTACTTTCCACAGTTTTTGAAGATAAGGCGCATATCAGACACAAACTCCTGGATGGACTTGTAGAACTGGGAGCTCCGTAGCTGCAGCTTCCTCTTCACCCTCTTCAGGTCCATGGGCTGCTTAATAATCTTGTAGTAGTTGGGTACCTAGGTTTAATAAAAGTGGGTCAGATTTCATACTTAATCATTCCAGTTGAAAACATTTCCTTCTGCTTGGGAAAAAAACAAAACACGCAGCGCATTGTTTGGCCCACAGTCTACAACTGGGGTTTCAGGTTGGAAACTTGAAAAATGGTATAGATTTAGACACTTAAAGGAATCTGTGTTTTGTTATTTTACCATATGGTAAAATAATTTACTCATTCACAAATAATATATGTATTGATCCCGTTTATGTAGAGAAAAACAAGAACCATGGGCAGAGGGCAGGAAAGTAGACACACTGATAATTAAAAAAAAAAAAAATCAATCCACTTACTTGTAAACACACAGCATGTACCTTAAACCACAAATCCTCAGGGACACCCCTGAAACAGTGACTAAAACTCCTAATGTTTAACTGATAGAGCATGGCGATGGGGAATTTGTTACATTAAGGAACTGCGTCTATAATTGGGAATCATTGAAATGAACATTCTTATTTTCAGCATAAGGACTGCAATGCAATCTAAAAATCACTTTAAGGCATGGTATTAAATCTGATAGTCACCATCCTACAAGGTTGTGATTAGGTGTGGGAGTTTCAGAACATACTCGCTGTGAAACAAACAATATTGTTTAAATGATCTGATTCACTACTTTGTTTGGATTGTTGTTCCACCTCTTCATTCTGTCTGTATGACTGAATGAAGATTGAATTAAACCAGGAAGATACTCCTTGTCGTCCCCCCTCCATACTGTTACTGCTGTGTTGTTGTTTTTACTAGTCTCTTTTCCTACCACATCATTCCTTTTAACTCTGATTTTCACCATAAAAAGCACGTAGCAAAGAAGTGTCAAAAGTGTGTCACACTCCAGTTTTCTGTATACACCAAATGAAAACCCCTCAGAGCCAAATGAATACAAACAAACAAATAAAAACAGCAAGATAAAATCAATAACCTAATCAGACGTGTTTCACTATGGTGCCCCGCCCGGCCAAATCAACTGTCTTTTAAATAGTTTTGGCTTGCAAAAAAATTAGGTTACAGGTTATATATTGTAGCATAATCTTGGCTAAAACAACCAGATTTAATGCAAGCAAACTTGAGCATCTATGCTGCTCAAATCACATGCACACAGCCCACTGTTTACTGCAGGGCTGTTGAGGCCACACCCCCTACATGCTCCGTGCATTCCTCTATCACATGCACAGATTATTTCTTCAACCCAGGAGTACTGAGGTGTGGGGGGGCTGAGTAATATTTTACTCAACATTCAGATTTTTTTTTGTTCAATGAAAGAACCGATTATTCAGTACCAGAATTTAAGCTTTAAAGTTCTATTTTGAAATAAATCTGTTGAAATGTCATGTTTTTTTCAATCGTTTCATTTTGCATGGATGTCTACTTATGACTAAACAAAATGTTGATATTCATGTTTGGATATGATACAGTTTGTTGAAATTATCCCCAAATTCCAATTAATTACCATAAATTCCCAATAATAAAGTTTCCACTTTGGCACATGCCCAAAATTCCCCAGCTTAACTACCCATGGAAAGTTTCTGGAAAAATACCGGAAAACTTTCCTCCCCATGGCACCTTAGAACATAAGTAAATGTACCATAATGTTTATGAGTACTCATGTAGTGTAACAGGATGAATGATGTGTGGTGATGATGTCACGTGGAAGTACTTACAGAGCTAGGAACTGGTTCCCTAAAGCCCATGCTGAGCTCATGACAGAAAATATACAATAGGAGGCGTTCACATCTCTGGAGACAGACAAAGAGAAATTAGATTACTCTAAACTGATCATGAAAAGGTTTTCTGAAGATGTGGTGACTGGACTGACCCTCTGGTCTTGAGTACCCAGGCTCTCCTCTCCTCTGACTTTCTTGCTTTCGTCACAGTATTCTATTTCAGGGTCAGTTACACTCCGGCAAAATGTGCAGAGAAAGTCACCCCTAGGAAAGAACATCCACACAGACCAGAACATTTAGAACAGTGTATCACAAAGTCTTAATGAGCCAAGAATCAATGATATACGTCCTTCTATGCATAACGGTATTTACTTTGTCACGCTTTGTTTAGGTAGAGCAACGGTGATGCCCGAAAATTAAACGCCACTTTGTGCCACTTCATTTGCTATGTGGGTGTTAATATACTTATGCAACCCTAGAGATCAATATTTCCAAACCATAAGCATAATATCTGCTGATCACTTACTTTGGGAAGATTTTTATGGTGGGTACATGGCATTTCATATGGAACACTTTAGGACAGCGGTCACAACACAGTAGGTCACCGCCGTTGATGCAAACTGCACACCAGTCTTCATTGGGGTCATCCTCTTTCACACCAAGACCCCCTGTTGCCTCAGTTCCCCCACCCCTTGTGTTCTCTGTTCCCATGTCAAAGTTTCCATTAGTGAGTCCACTGCTGTTATAGGCGGATGAAGAGGTAGTGGAGGTCATAGTAGACGATGATGTGGTGGCACTGCCACCATTTAGTCCAGAACAAGGTGTCTCAGACTCAGGTTCTGTTTTTATACGCTCCCCTAGAACCTTATGAGGATCTTGGACTGTTGATACAACTCCCAGGGGACTGCTTTCAGGACTGCTCATCTGGGGGAAGGACAAAGAAAAAAATGCATTATTTTAGGGCAATATCAACATATAAGTAACAGACATTTTTTTAGAAAACATTCAATATAATGGCAAATCAGAGGATGTTTAAAAAGACAAGCCATTCTGTCAGAAAGTGGACAGTTGTCCAGGTTGTTATCACATGTTTCTCAGCTTATGGCTTATTTTAAAAGTGTTTTGAAAAATAAGTGTTCATACCATGCAGGCACTCCTCCCACCATCTTTGCTGCGCTCTGTCTTTAAAGAAGAAGTCGGACAGGTGTAGCTGTCCTCTGTGCCAGGCTCCTTCTTCACCCTAACCTGTTCCGTTGTGGATCCACCTCCGGTCCCTGCCCTCCCTGCAGAACTACAGCTGAAACGCATACAAAAACCACACAAACAACTAATTAATATGACTACTTAAACTGAGTGATATCCAAAAAGATCAAATCCTCATTATGGTTAGTTGTACTGTGATGTGACAGCAGAATTTTCTTTTAGGATAAACAGCTACATCATTAGTTATTTTTGGTGTCACTGATTGGTGTTAGATAACTAAAATGCCCTTCGTAAGGTAATAGGGAAGAATGCAGTGACAATACTTTTAATTATTAAAACCAGAGATACTCATTTGTTGTATGAAACCAATACTGTCGTAGCAACCTAGTTTACATTGTAACACTGGAAGGACAAAAGCAAATTGTCAGAATTTACAATTTAGTTGGGCTTAATTGATATCCTGCTGTTCAAATATTTCCTCCGGCTGTTTCAGATTATCTGAAATTCTTGTTTGCGTCAATATTTCATAAGTTTTGAATGACTATAATCGTATCTGACTTATTTTTAAACAGTGTAACATGATGAGAAGGAGCCGTCTAGACTGCAAGTATTTAGAAAGTTACATTTAATGTTTGTCAGACTTTGAGATTTGGAAAAAAATTATGTGTAATTAAACAATGGATAACAGTATTAAAAGGGGCCATGAGACTTAAACTGTGCAAGCTATTGAGTGGTGTTTACACACAAGGCTAACCTCCATAGGTGTAAAAGCAATCAGGCATGTATGCATGAAGTCAAACTAAATTACTCTACTGCAGAATATATTTTTTGCAGTGTTAAGAAACTGCCTGAAGTCTGACTTTGATCGGACTGAGGATCAGAAACTTATTCTGCCAGTCAAAAATATCCTCCACCTTCTCTCTGAAAACCTTTTTGTCTGATTTGGATACATATTTGGCTCCATTTCCTGCTACATGATGAAATATCCCCCAATGAGGTTTGATGCATTTGGATGACTAAGCACAAATAAGGCTTTTGCAGACCTGCTAATTTACGTTAAAATCATCAATAAATGTTTGTGTGTCAGTTTTACTGGCAGCAATAAAGGACAAGCCTACTCCAAACACAAGCAGCGCCAACTCAACAAATGAGGCGGTTACCTTGCTTGTTCCTTTTTCACTACACTTTCCTGTTTCCAGCTTTGTTTGATTCAATGGTTCAAAGAACTTTGTTCCTCTATTTAAATGGCTTCTTTTTACTGGTTTCTTGTTTGCGTTTTTTCCCCCCTACATTTCCACATCTACTTTTCAGACTGTATCAAAGAAATTACTTCAGAAAACAAAACAGATTTTTGTTCAAGCTTAATCATACATCAAACATCCTAAAGCACAACACCTGCAAAAAATGTAATAACTGCCAAGACTTATGGGTTTGTTATGATAATAACATTTTATGTTGAGTTTTTAGACGGAAAACCTGTCAAATCTCTGAACAAACCACATGATGATGAATGAACCAATTTAAATATGCAGAGTGAATCATCAAATGATTGAACACAAACAAAAACAGGATAGAGACGTAAGCAAGCAAATTAGCACAACAAGCTTACCTGCCTCTGCTACCAGTGCTGGATGCACTAGAGGGTCGTGCTGGCGTGTGGGCATTAGAGAGACCTGCATACAGAAAATGTAGCAGGTAATATAGTCAAACTTTACAATAACCATTTTCAGAACATGGTTACGACAACTGCTGGGCATGACTAAAATTTGTTGTTGTGATTAATGGCATTGTTTTCTGCAATCAATTGTATTGTTATATGCAAAATTCCATAATAAATTCAAAAGCAGAGTATCACATTTTCATTTTAAATGCACTGCTATATGAACAAAAGTGCAGCAACGTTTGGTTTTCAAACACTTAAATAAGCGGCTTTTTGACTAGACAGGTAACATTGTGAAGCTGCCTTCCTTTTTTAACACATAGGGAACAATATATCATGTTCAATTTCAAGACATTAGGTGTTTCCTGTTGTAACAGATTTAAGGCTTATAATCTCTGCACTTGTGAGGAAAGCCAGTTTTATTTGGGGTTTTTTTTGTTTGTTTTTAGCAAATTCTTCAAACTTAAACCCTTAAAAAGAAAAAGAAACACTGTTTCTGGTTTTTAAAACTGTCTGTAGTAACAATGTGAAACAAGCGCAGTATGTCAGGAATGAGTTTTCAGCCAGTGAGCACTGCTTTTTGCATGCGGACGGAATGGATTCTCAGCGGAAATGGAGGGGGAGGAGAATTTGACACAACACTGGCTCGTGTAAGCTTGGCTCACCTGAAAAGTTATTCATGACTGAGATGTGCACTGAAGCCCATCCCAAGCCTATGTCCCGGGGTTTGTCTGTATGTGCATTCAGATCCAGTAAGCAACGGGCTTATTTTATTATTTCATGGTGAGCTTTGAAAAAACTGCACTAACGTGCAATAAAATAAGTCTTACAGTTAATTAATTAATGAGTTAGCATAATAATGTCTAAACTTGCCCAGCCCTATAATGACATATAGTTCATCATGTATGGCATGTTTCAGACAAGTCAGCTATGACTTATACATGTCATAATGCGCTCTGAACCTTCAGCTTTAGAATATGGTAAACAAAGCATCGATGAACACCTAAACGGGTACCTGATGATCCAGGAGAGAGCGTGGATAGTCCAGGTGAGGGGTTCATGTCCACTGAGCCAAGTGGATGCTGTGCGCTGGCTGTGATGTAACGAGAAAGGAGGTGTCCTAGGTTGCTGGAACCTGCATCTTCCAACTGGGAGGATAAGAAAATAAAGTTAGTGGGTAGTGGTTACTAGATAGGTCAAGAGATACAGTATTTGTAAAAAAAAAAAAAAAACACGTTTATTTTACTGTGCAGCAAACTGTTCCAATTTTCTAACTTAAATCAAGGTTTAAAAAATGTTTTGTTTCATAAATTTTGCTCATATTTTCTCTTTCTCCAAAATAAATACTTTACTTGTTGGATGACTTTTTACAATGTCATCCAACATAATTATCAACCATTTTACTAGTCAAACTTTTATGTTAATCAGAAAAGAAAAGAAAAGCAATACTGAAAAAGGGCGCACCTGAATGGGCGGGATCTCAGGAAGGCATGGCAGGTTCTCAGGATTAGTGACTGACGGGATGAGCTCAATGGGACCAATTACGGGGCTGCCAGGACCATGGTGAGCATGGGCACCAGCCATACTTGCACTGGTAGGACTTGTGGGATTGGCATTATGCAAGGACGCCACTGGGAAAGGGCCTGCATGTCCTGGGTTGGAATGCTACACAAAGCAAGAAAAGGAAAGATATAGGAAAAGAAAATGATATGAAAAGTGAAAGGATTTGGTAATAACCAGAATGAAGGAAGAAAATGGAAAAAGGAGACATAGAAGATAGAAACAAAAACGGGGGTCATTTCCCTGATGTTTAAAAAAACGAAATAAAAAAATGTGCCACAGCAACAACTAGGGGTGTAAATCACAAGATTGATCACGATACTACCCAGTCAATGGATAATGATTCAATATTTGCTGATATCACAAATGTTGCCAAATTACGATTACGATTTCATTTCATTCAAGAGTCAGCGATTGATATGGGACGATATCACATTCACATGCCGATTTAACACAATCACTTCCATTCATATCAAATAACAAAAAACAACCTAAAAAATAAAAATTTTATTTCTTAGTTTAATCAGACATTTAAATGATGAACAATCTCTTCTAACAAAAACAGACTTACTATATTTTGACCTTTAAAATTTTCAAATAATCTAAAAGAATACTGAAAGGATGAAGCTCTATTTGTAGACATTAAAGTAGGTAGTGTAAATCTTTGTTCTATTAAGAGTCTTAAAGCAACTTTGGACATTTAGTTATAATGACCAAGGTATTACAGTCTGACAGTTACACACCACACCTTTGGATGTTGGCATTTTTCCTCATCAACTTAAAGATGTTTTATGAAGTCTTGTTCATAATTTCGTTCTGCTTTGCATCACTGATGACACTACTGAATGACAAATAAATCTGAATCTTAATCTGAAAATATGACATTTGGTAAACAATTCCACTTTTTCTTTCGCACATATTACAAATGATTTCTGAATTGTTATTTGAACAATATATTCTAAATAGATTGATGCTGTTGTATCATTGAATCAATGTATCGATGTAGATCGATGGATGGTTACACCCCTAGAGACAACATGGCTTCATGTCATGCAGTTGACTGACCATACATGCTGCACAAGACACGAAAATAACAAAGAAGGAAAAAAGGTGCCAAACCCCTGATTGCAGTAAGAAACGAAACCTTTGGTGGCTCATCTCAGATTCTATAGACATCTGGACACAAAGAAAAAGGGGCTGGATATAGTGGAGCTTTCTCTTACCCTAGTACTTCATGCAAAAAATTATGGTACATTTTTACACTGTGCTGTAAACATCATTTAAGCAAATATTCAGTTTTATATGTATACAGTTGAGACAGTGCTTTACAGAGCTGAAATTAGACATTTATATCCTTCTATGAAAACAACCGTTTCAGCAATCTTACATGCATCTTGGTTATAAAATGTACAGTATGCATCTATTGATGCAGCAATTCACCAAACTTACATTACAGTGGCCATTTGTTTGTATAAAATTTTACTGACAGTCTTATGAATTCTTTATTAGAGCATAATATACGCTCTTTTTTTTTTTAATGCAGAGAATTTAACAAAATTATGAATTCCTAAAAATGGACTTCTGATTAAACATTTTTGCCTCTTATTGGAATAAAATGTATTTCTTTAAAACATAAACAAAAAAATGTTAAGTAATGCATACAACTACAGTTCTCGGAAGGAGAGAAATGAGGTCCAACACATATAATATGGAATTCCTCAATTCGATAGCCGCTCTTCACCGAGCCCAGCTGAGAGGCGGGCAAACAAGTGTTGTACCTCATTCCTCTCCAACACGGAACAGTAGTTTAATGCATAACATTATGTTCTCTTTCAGTCGACTTGGTATAACATAGAGTACGGGGAATACACGCCCTGCAGAGCAGCCACCGAACCTGGGCCAATACTAGCACTCTAATGCAGCACAGACAGAGCAGAAAGAACAGAGTGAGCCACCAAAGGGGCTGTCAAGTCCAAGCGGTAGAACCGATCAAAAGAGTCTGATTATGTCCAACTGGCCATGGTGCACATATCAATCAGGAACTCTAAACAAGGCCCATGATGCAGCCATGCCTCAGCTAGAGTGAGCTCTAACACCATGAGGGGGGAGCAAGTTTACTGTTATTTCTCTAGCTTATACTGCTGCTGCTGTAAGCTAGAGAAATGGCCTTCTTAATCCAATGAGACCAGACCAGCAAACAAGCAGCTGGTCATATAAACGCACACTCTGACTGCAGTCAATGCAAACGCACAATGAGCGCATCACGCACAGGTAATGTAGCCGCCTCCTACTCGAGTGTAGGGTGGAAGTGCCGTGTTGTGTAGTTTTTAGTGTTGTAAAAAGAAATATAGATACTAAGATACTAAAATGTATCTAGTTAGATATCGATACTTAAATGCCACTTTGGCATCACCCTTTTTCACAGAAAGGACCAGCCGCCTCTAATCATTTTAAACAGGCACTGCAGCGGGCAGCCCCTCCCTTGCAGCATCTCCCTGGAGGACCCATTGTTTACAGTGTTGCTAACTTAGCAACTTGTTGCTATAAGGAGCAAGTTTTAAGACCTTTCTAGCAACTCCTTTTTAAAAAGCAGTTAGCGATCAAACTATCAACCTTTTCTTGTGTTATTGTAGACTTGTGGAAACTAACATGAAAACACTTTACTCTTCTCAATGAGCCACGGCTGCTACGACTGGCCTCTCCCCCATCTAGAAATGCTCATGAGAGGCTTCTACTGGCTGATCCCACCCTGGCTTACAGTCACATATTAATATCTTTTAATGTAGACTGTAGATAAAAACATTAAAAATGTAATCTTTTGAAATGATTGAATCAATCTAGTTAAAAAAACAGATCTTAACAAGTGTGATTGTTCCGTTTACTTGATCTGTTCTCAAGTATAGTGAATATAGTATTCCTTGTAGTCTGAATACGTGGCTGTCAGTTGCATTTAACCACACATTCAGTTTATTTCACAGACAATTTCAACTACTTCTGGGGCCACAGGCACTTTTTTAAGACAGATGGATTCTGCCTCAACAGGTCAGGAGCGAGGCTGTTCGCCTCTATCCCATTTTATTTTCTGACACTCTGTTCCCACGGACCAGGATAACAGACAAGAGACACCAAAACAACACGATAAGACAGAACCTTGCAGAAACATTGAGATAAAACCACCTCAGCGCCCTCTTGGAAACAGCATCAACCATGAGATAGATGAAACCCAAAAGCTTCAGGACAGCTTTTTTGTTCCTAGAGTCAGAACTAAACATTGAGAAGCAGCAAGCAGTTTTTATGCTCATCACATGTGGAACAAACTCCCAGAAAACTGAAGGTCTGCTAAAACTCAGCAGTTTTAAATCAAGGTTAAAAAACGTTTCTACATGCCACCTTTTCTGAAAACAACTGATAATTTTCACACTGTTACTTCCCCAGACAGATGGGGCACCTTTCCGTTGGTCCTTGTCATGAAGCAAGAAGCTGCTTCCATGTGGACAGGGGTGAACAGACGACTTTTGCTTCACTTGTTAAGGCTTGGCTCATAGCAAGACACACAAGTCAAACTTGATATTACATACAAGTTGCAGGTACTTTCAGTGCTTATAACTGCTGTAAATCTGTAGTGAGTAATCAAACAGATATATTAATTACAACAAATGCCTAGTCTGGCATAAATGAAGATAAATCATTCAGGCATTACAGGGAAATGGTTGAATGGAGTTTAGACTAAAAAGGCTGGGTTTGTTTATAACCTCAGTGCTCTCTCTGAGACTTCAGATGTCACAGAAGTAAGATCATCAATGTAGGTGGAAAAAAGCCCAATTCACACTGAATTTTATTTCAATTCAAGTAGTGATTTCCAATGAATGTTGTAGCCTAAAGGTCCATTTCTGCTCCTTTACGTACGTAAATAGGGACACTGCCCATTTATAGTAAATTAATCATTAAATAGCAGTGACTAAACTGTAAGTGCACCACTTTGCAACATTTTATGACACAGCACTGCCCTTTACACTGTTGACAGAAGACCAAAGGCACCGGCCTCTTATAAAAACATCTCATTCAAAGGAGAAGAGGTTGTCAGCGAAAACAGAAAATTTGATAACAAATGGACCATTAGGTATGCACACAGATTCCAGGTGGGCTGCTTAACTCTTGGGTCAGAATGCTGGTCAAAAAATAAATAAAAAATGAACAAGTTGGTTTAAAGACGGGTTTATGCAGTGATCTCGCAGCAAACATCTGAGAATCAACCATAAGACAGAAGCAGAGATGGTGAGGTCATTATGAGGCGACCTGAAGAGAAGTAGGACAGGTGCTGCTAAGGCAGAGACAGTTACTCTGACTTTTTTGGCACTGCAGGTAGGTGCTATCAGGTACTATCACATGGATAAAAATGTGGAACTGTTGGCTGTTGGTTTATGTTTTTGTGCTGATGTTTAAACAACAGGAGTGTCCAGCAATCTATAAACTAAGCCTTCCCGTTTGGTTTAAATTTGTAATAACAAATATGGTTATGAAATAAAGTAACAAAATAAGTAAATACTACAATAACTAACTGCATGCATTCAGCCTGGAGTGATATATCCCCGAGATTACCTCAATTCAACAGATTCAGTCAGGTAAGATTACCTGCAGCTGGTTACTTAGACCAGGTGTCAAAATATTCAATACTTGGAATAAAACAGCCAGTGTGAGCTTTTAAAGATAAACCAAAATATATTTGACAGACAAGATGGAGAAATTCATCATTAAGTCTCGTTTGTTTTGAATGATTAACGGTAAATGTAAGGATGCTGAGGCGCACGTAGGGATAAATAGATGCTGAGGTGCCATTTATTATGTGTGCGTAATGCAGTTTTAGACCATAAATTGTCTATATTTACTTTTATTATTTGCAGTAAAAGCCAGCAGGTAATGTTACTGTGATTTTGAGACTCTGTGATTCAAATAAAAATTTATCGCACTTTGTGTTAATTGTACATATAATATAAGTGTAACAGAAGAGGGAAATGTACAGCAACCCTGGCCATAGCCTTCTGGCAATTTGGCCCCGGGGAAAATGTAGTTGAATAGCCCAGGCTTAAAAAAACAAAAATGGAAGGATTTTCTTTAAACCATTTGTTTATCCTTTGATGAAACATTATCAAACTCTTGCGCCCTGTAAGTGTTCTTTAGTAGACAAATTACACAATAAAAACTTTTGACATTTCTGTAGGGCAATTTCTCACTTATTGGCTGACAAACTGTAAATGCTCATACTCTATTGAAATAATCTATCTGCTTGCCTAACCAAATAATATGTAGCCAAGCTCTACCAAAGACAGCCTGTGCCTAAATTCCAACAGATCAATACTGTGAAGGGGGACAAAAACAACAACATTGTTTTAGTGTTGGTTAGTATTCCCAAATCTTTACATGCACTGGTCAAAAAAAGGATGCTTAAACAAGACTCTTGTGCAGGCTATTTGACTGCTTAAGACCAGCCTCCCTGTTGTATCTATACAGAGCCTGCAATTATACAAGAACTGATATTTTTCGAAAAACAATACCTTGAAAGTGAGATGCAGGGCAGTATTTCAGTAGAAGTGCTTTTTTACTGACCTGTCTCTGTAACTGAGGCTGCATCATGGGTGAATACTGCTGTCCATTATGTCTGGGCTGAGCTGTAGGCATTCGGCCTTGTGGTGGTGGACCAGGTATGCGCATGTGATGTGAGGACGGGTACATTGAAGGACCAGGCCCACCGTTTACACCCCCAGGCCCTCTTTGAAGCTGCTGCATACTGATCAGTCTTGGAGGCTAGTTAAAAAATAACAGTGTGTGAAAACATTTAACTAAATCCTCACAGCTATAACAAATGACTGAAGGCATCCTATTAAGTCAAACATTTGCGTGTACAAAGCAATTCATGTGAGAGATCAGGGTATTTTGAAGTCAGGAGAGACTATGATCTAAAACTAAATGAAGATATTAAGTAAAATCACAAAAATACCAATGACAGAAATACCCCCCATTATTTTGTCATACTTTAGGTATAATATATATATATATATATATATATATATACCCTTTTTTTTTCAAGCTAAGAGACGCCATGCCCGCAATTATTTAATTTTGATGCTGTTAAAGGTCACTAGTTAATTATTCTTTTATCTCAAGATCAAAAGGCTTGTTTTCATGTGACAGCTTACGTCTCATACTCTTGTGAAATCAGCCTTTTGTTTTCTAAAGATAACCACCTACTGTAATCAATTATCAAAAGATAACAAGCTTTGTTTTTATTAAATCACCAGATGATCAAGGTGAGCTTGAAAATCAGTGGTTAGCCTCCAATTTATTTGGTAGTTGTGGCAATTGATCCAAAATCAAAAACAGTCAAAGCATGCATGTGTTATTCTGTTTCCTTGCAATGGCTTTACTCAACTTTTAAAGAAAAAGACTTCTTAAGTTTATCATAGTTTTAAAAATAATCAAACCATCAATTCTTTTTTCCAACAATGGCCGCTCTCATCTTCAGTAGATTTACCAAGTGGTGCTTATGATTTACATTCTACTCCACAGAGGTTGGTTGGCTGGCTCATTAAGATATTCCATACCTGCTGCTGGACCATGGCCGGGCCAGAATGTCTGGCGTGCTGCTGGGACATTTGGGAGGCAATGCGCATCTGTTGCTGCTGCTGATGCTGCTGTTTCTGCTGCGCATAAGCTTGCTGCATGTGTTGCAACCGGAGCTGGGCCAAGTTGATCTGACCTGGGTGTTTGCCCGGGTGACCTTGCCCTGGTGACATGGCTGGTCCCCCAACCATCACATTAGGAGCTTGTGGAGGTGGTGGGGGTGGGGGTTTCTCTATTACAAGATTACCTACAATTAGAGCAAAATGGATGTCAAATGAGAACAATTTAAAAAAGGCACCAGACAGATTAGAAACATTTATTCATTTCAATTATATGGTCAGGAATTTTATGGTGAAATAACCATGCAAGGACTAGTTGAAAGACTTTTGCTTTCTTACTCCTCTTGACTAAAGAAAAGCAACAAATTTAGAGTCCATATGTAATGTAGTAAAATTCAAACTGATAAGAGATACTGAGAGAAGAAGTTTCCTTTACCTAGATTCACCACGTTTTTGGCCCAGAAGGTGGGATCACAGAAGAAGCGCACAACTCCATTGGACTGTGGTGCTGGCTCCAGTCTAGCCTTGAAGAGCTGGCGAAACTGGAACATAATCTACATTGCAAAGACAAACGCTTTTTTCACTCCTTGATGAGAACAGCTAAGAGCTTATTTGTCAAAATCCTTTTTAAAAGCAATATCCTACAATCCCTCTAAAAAGTCATTTAAATGATCTTCTCCTTTTCTTACCCCTCGGTTCCACCAAAAGAGGAAACATTGTGGAAGTGAAACAGAGCAACTGTTCTGCGGCTGATCGCAGTAACTGTAGTCCAAGTTCCCGCCAGGCCTACCGCGCAGCGTCAATGAAGCGCCCATGACGCTCCGCTTCTCCAAAAATACACAGCTGTCCTATTTCTGACACTGCTTTGAAACCCTGTCAATCTAGAGTAGAGCGGATCATTCAGATTCATAAGTCATAACCGGTAGCACAGGTACAAAGCCATCAGGTGAGCAAGGGTCTCACTTGATACTTGACATCATGGATGACGAGATTAGCTTGGACGTGAAACGTCACACCATTGTGTACGACAAATACGACAGGTCAGAATAGCCTAATAACCTTATGCCGCTTTATTGTTCTCTTTAAATGCACCAACTATCAATCAATGTTGCAATCCTCACATGATTGAGTGAACTGGAGAGTCCAGCCGCAGCAGAGACGCTCTGCTCTGAAACACTCCTGGTGGGACAAGGTGCCAGAAGGAAAGCTTGGCATAGCCATTGCGCTTTGCTTTTGTGACGCCTCTGCCTTCAGTGGAACCGAGGGGGGGAAACCTTGCGTTCAGAGGTCAAATCATCAAGGCAGAACTCTCCCTTGTCATACCAAATCAAAGCCAAATAATATGGAGGGGAAAAAATACAAACAAAAAAACAACAAAAAAAAACAACTTACAACTTTAACTATGTATCCATGCCAGGAATGGACTCAAAACAAAATGCTGTGCTCCTAGACTACCTCTTAACACAGATGTGCAGGCCACATGCTAGTTACCATCTTACATGTGAGACAACTTAAACTTTCCTGAAAATAAGAAATATGTTTGCACACCGTTCGCATAGCTTGACAAAAATATGTAATACAGTTAAGCATGTGGGCTCATTATAAACATACCGGCCTCTTGCTGTACAGCAGAGCTGTGCTGCTGCCAGAGGTGATGGCCCACTGGCAGAAGTTGAGAACATGGTTGATCTGTTGGGCCAGCTGGGTGGTGTCCTTATGCTGAGCTACAAGCCTCAAACTACGCTCTTTGGTTACACTCTAAATAGAGAGATCGATATACAGACAGACAGACAGAGAGAAAGAGAGCGAGAGAGAGAGAGAGAGAGAGAGAGAGAGAGAGAGAGAGAAAGAGTGAGATCATCAAGATGAGCATATGGATGGCAATGGATTAAATCCTTTGGTATGATAGGATTAAAATGTAATCATCTTCTTGGGAGCTTACGTTATTGCAATAGGGGAAAATAAAGTGAGATGATAATAAATGCATAAAAGTACAGATACATAATGTTAAAAAAGAAAACGCAGGTGGATGCCTCATCGTTTCCAGAGTTTGGCAGAGTTTCTGCCAACCTTATATTTTCAGCTGTGTAATTTTAATGATGTCAACATTAACTTAAGAGCTGAAATTACTATGTTTCAGTGACGTTACGGTTCGTAAACAGGCACAGGCTGAAATCTCAAACACAAGCTGGCAAGGTTGCAAAGCTGTTATAACAAAGTAGTTTACATTTTGAACAATTCTACATTTTGAAGGACCCAATATCCACTCACCTCCAGCTGCTGCAGCAAAGACTTGCCCTTTTTGTTTATTTCATTTATAAGGGTAAATACCGCAATTTTAATCTCATGTTCCACCTTTCTATGCGTCTCACTTAATTCTTTTAACCTGGATTAAAACAAACACAAAAAAAGAAAGAGTTAATTCTTGGCTTAAAAATAATAGCCATATTAAAAAAAGTTTGGAAACTGTATCTGTGTGTGCACTACAGAGGAATTTAGCCACATCAAACTTACCTGTTTTGTACCTGAGAGACAGAGTAATGAACATAGTTCTTTTTTTCCTGTAGCTTAGCCATATTGGTCTCAATGAAACCTTTATGGTTCTGGAAAGCTTCTTCCAGAAACTGGTATCTGGGGATATAAGGATAACAAGTCACCAGTTTGTTCAACTGATAAGATTTACCAACACTGAAGGTTAACGTGAATAAACAGGGGGTCATGAAATAAAACTAGAGAATGAACTTAAATATTCATAATATAAACAATGCCAGAAAAGATGTCAAGTTATTTGGGCATTCTCACATTTTCTTCATCATCTTTACTGCATGAGTGCCACCACTATATATTGCCATCAAATGCAGATGACATGAGAGTCTACAAACAAATTACTGGAAAGAAGAAAAAAACAAAAAAAACAAAAACAAAAGACTACCCATGTTTTATGCTACTTCTCTCCTTTTGGCTTTTCCTTTTAGGGGTTGCCACTAGGGCCGCACGATAGAACGTTAAAAAAAATTGCGATCTCGATTCACACATACATGTGATCTAATTTCTACACATGGCGATTCTGAAGCACTTTATATGAAGAGCTGCATCACAAATCCCATATTCCGCCTTGCCGCTAAATCCTCCCTCAACCCTCAGTGGAGGAAGTCCAGCTGCAGGTCAGTGTTTGGAAAGAGTCTGGGAGAGTTTGCGGAAGAAAGTCTGCTCTCTGCGGTAATGAGGTTTAATGGATGGAGACTAAAAACCCAGTTCGTAGTGGCGAAGGTCACCCACCCACCCGAATCAAACTCGTGACCCAAAACGGTTAGCATTTGACAGTGTGGAAGTATTTTGGATTTAAGCCAGACGATGTAAAGCAAAGCTAGTTGCATTGTAAATCGTGTTTTGCTCTGGTTGCAGCGCAACACCACAAATCTCTACAATCGCGTTAAACATCACCACAAAGTCCAGCACGATGAAGCCGTGCAAAAATATGCCCCGAATAAACAATGTACAACATGAGGGAATACGGAAAATAATAAACACTCAACAAACGGTACTCCACGCAATCCATTACTAATTTACAAACATAGCGCTCCCCGAAATGTTCAATAAGCAGCGCACTGTGGGCGAGGCAGAATTGCGGGAAATCGCTGATTTTCCAGCTGCATCTGATTTATGGTCCAGTTGGACCATGGAGCCGTATTTAAGCCTGACGGATCATTTAAAAGCGTCTGATTTCATTATCAAAAGCTGGTGCTTAGTTACAGACAGCTTCCCTCCTTATGACCATACAGGTGAGGCCCTAGCACAGGGATTTAAGTATGCCCTCTCATCTTGGAGTCTGAGAGAAGATAAACTGGCCTGCATCACAACAGACAACGGTTAAAACATAGTAAAGGCCATCTACCTCAATGTTATAAAAATAATAATAATAATAATAATAATAATAATAATAATTTTAAAAGGCTTATCACAGTTGATGATATACTGAGTCACTTTCTTTTGTATTTCTTCTTTGAATTTTTTCCCTGTAGAGAGGCAATGAAAGATTCAAGAGTTGAGTGTTGTGGGCTCCTTCAGTTGTAGATTTACATTTTTACCAGAATCGTGCAGCCCTAGTTGCCACAGTGAATCATCTGCTTCCATCTCCATGACACTGAACTGATTTGCATATTGATTTGGCATAGGTTTTATGTTGGAAGCCTTTCTTGACACAACCCTTTGCATTTTTTCGGGCCTGGTACCAGCATGATGACAACGCTGCCTTGTGCTCCCTTGAGGCTGCACACCATGTTTTATGCTACCCAGGCTCCAATAGAACTTGTAAGTAAATCAGTCCATTGAGAAATCTACATTGTAAAAACCAGCATGGTTCAGTATTCAGATGACAAAATTTACAAACTATGTTGACCCTATGGTCCACAAATAGCTACAAATCAAAATCAAGTCTAGAATTCCCTGTAGTAGCACTGAGTAAAACTGCTGGGTTTCCCACCCATTTTTTTGGTTTTACTATCTGATCAACTTCTTTTTATCCTTTATTTACATCACCAGTTTAATCATCTGGGTCATTTGGGTTTGCATGTGATAATGAGTTGCAACAGAGATCATGAGCCAACAAGGGCACGTGTGTGTGTGTGAAGGGGAAGTTGTTATTCTTGTAATTATATTGCTTGTGCCTGACAAATGGCTAATGTGATTGTCTGATCAACAGATTTAGGAAGGCTTACTTGAACATTTACTGAACACAGCATTTCTACTAACAGGCATATTTCAGATCCTTGCATGTGATGTCAAAGGCTAACTCAATAGGATGCCAACCCAGCAAGCAGCAAATAGCTTCAAATCATTTAAAGCTTATCAGTTATTTGTGGGAAATACTCATCACTATTTTAAAGCATTTCAAACTGTACCTCGTGACCTGTAACATCAAATAATTTAACCATGGCAGATATTTGATTAATTAGGAATATTGAGGCAAAATATTGTCTGGCAAAATATATTATAAAATAGTGGTACCAGACACGATAAAAAAGCTGAATGAAAAAAGAACTGACAGAGTGTTGGTAATAAACCGGGTGTGTGCATGGAGATTTACCTGTGCTCCTTATGCTCTAGAAGCTGGCAATCCCTACAGGTCAACGTGTCACATGTCTCACAGAAAAGTTTCAGTGGCTCCTGCTTGTGGATTGGACAGAAAACAGGCCTCTGTCCTGCAGTAGTGACAGTCTCTGTCAAAACATAGAAGACATCAGTGATGCTTAAATGTAGAGGGATGCAAGGAAGAAAGTCACCTGAACAACAGCTGAATGAAATAAAGCTCCTTCACACATGAATACTTAAGAATTTGCAGAGAATGTGTGGAGAATTAGGTCCAGACTTTCTCTACAGCTGCTGTGCACACGTGCATTTCACAGCAGGATGGTCTCTGAAGCACAATTTCCCAGTTATTAATGTCACCCAAGAAGAGCTCACAAGACCACACTTTGAAAATCAGCGTTTCATTTACATTACATCGACACTATCCGTTGATAATAACGGGGCTTAACTTTTTTAACTGTCTTGGTGGTGCTCTGAAATCTGTGTCGTTTGGAGATTTCTCAGTTGTAAAACCAACCACAATGTAGACAATGGCAATTCTGCAGCTATACAAAGACTGAACATTCCAGGACTTTGCAGCCTACACAGAATTGTTGTATATAGTACAATTGTCAAGTCCTTTACAAGCATTTGAAGAATAATCAAGTTTCAGTTTAGACATGATATTAAAAAAAAGACAGTGCTCAGTAGAAGATGATTTAAAAATGTAAAAAAAACTTTTAAAAGATGAATTTTGGGGATACTTCTGATTTTAATGTATAAATCTGACTTGCAAAAGCTAACACAGCTGTGGTAACACAGCTAACATGAAGAACCTGTTTGCTTGAATGTGACCTTTTGAATAACAACATTAAAAAGGATGAATCTAACATTTCTAACAAGGCTGAAGAGAATAAACTGGATGGGATGCCGTTGCCAGAGAGAGTGATTGTGTAGCCTACATTGCTTGTGGTACTAATTCAGCAGAAGAACTGATTGTTTTAACTAAAGATGCACCGATCCGATACCCAGATCGGATATCGGCTCCAATTTTGCCTAATTAGCTGGAACGGATATTGGATGAATGAGGCCGATCCATTCTTTTCTTTTTTTTCCTCGGCATTGCCTGAAAATTTTATAATTTCACGAGAACAATGTCTGAATTTTCATCACGCCTCCAGAAGCTCTGTAGTAGTAGCTACTCTGCTGTAAGACATGGGCTCTGCACATGAACACAGCATGCAGAGTGCAGTTGACAGGACTACAACTACCAGAGAAACTAAAGGTTCCACATATTAATACCTCATCAGCGCTATGAACGCTTTCCTTCAGTTCTAACTTTTAACTCAGGTCTCTGTTGTAGGTTTCTACTGAGATCACTTACGGAAATTATATTTATGAAATATAATCTGTTGACATCAGCGTATTTAGGTCTCTGATAGTGGAATGATTTCACACACCAGCTGATCGATCAGAGTGATCAGCTCATAATTACCATCCACTGATCTGTAAAGTCAAATAAAAGAGTTTCACCGG
>JBBBVU010000014.1:21899399-21928611 GCA_037177055.1 Atherinosoma microstoma | reverse complement strand
AGTTAGTTAGTTAGTTAGTTAGTTAGTTAGTTAGTTAGTTAGTTAGTTAGTTAGTTAGTTAGTTAGTTAGTTAGTTACATGTGTCTATATGGATTCCACCATGTCATCTTCTTTTGGTAATCTATTTTACTCTTTAAGCTTGAACTTAATTAGCATATTTAAAAATGTCAACATAAAGGGCATATAATTTGTCTGTGTGCACTTTTTTGTTTGTTTTTTGTCGCTAATTGGACTTTCTTTCTAGTTTTCAGAGCGCTGAATGCCCGACCACATTCATAACAGACTCATTGTTATATTGCTTTTATCCGCCTTGTATTTGCAGCTCTTAAGCTTTCAAGTCCTTTTACTTAAATGTTTACATTACACCCTTTCCACCCCCTGCAGATGTTAATTAGAGGTTGGTACACCGATGCCCTGCTTGGCTGTGTTCTTTCATGGGGGCAGGTCATAGCAGTGGAGCAGCGCGCCTGTGGGTGACAGCAGATGTTTAGTAATTCTGCGCCACGCAAGATGAAGTGTTTCTCAAGACAGGGAATTCATTATTTCCATACGATGGATTTCGTTTTAGCTGATAGTTCAGCTAGATTTGAATAGGTCATTAGCTAAATAGGCCTACACATTTAATCTTCTTTTGTGCAGATGTGTTGCTGTCCTTGGTGCTGAAACAATGAACTGTTGTTTACATTGTTTGGACATAGTAACAGAGACTCAACTATTTCACATGTACATTTTTTTGTCGTGGTTTTTATTGCTAATATGATTAGATTAGAAACTGATGTCAGGAACAACCTTCTAAGAAAAGGACTGAGCTAGCTTTTTTCACGCATGTCAGGATATTATGGGATAATTATGTGTGAAGTTAGGGGCCGTTTGCTACCATTATAATAACATCTGAAGTTAGATTTTCAAGTTTCGACATTAAGCTTATCATTATTTAATTGATATGATTCCTTTTAAGGTAGCTCAAGGAAGCAAAACTTGTATACCAAATATAATGTTCTAAATAACCATCAAAACATAAGTGTGAAAAAAAAACCATAAATATAGGAGAAACCAAAGAGAGGCAGAAAATAAGTGTACACACTGTGGTTAAAAGAGGTGACGCAGATGGAGAAAAGAAGGTTAAATCATCACCAAGAGAGCCTGAAGCCCGCTCTGGTGAATGTGCAGGTAACCACTAGGCTATAAATAATGACAATATAGCATCGGCCTATGCCATAAAGGGGAGCTTGCAGTTCTTCCCCCTTATACCGCCCACTGTACACATTCTCCTACACACACGCGCACACGCACCGGAGGTGGGAGTGGAAGCCCGTGTAGCTGCTAGAAGCCAGGATGGGATAATCATGCGCGTGTGGCTCCGAGCGTTGATGCAGCTGCCGTTTCTGGATACGAACCGTATACTCGGGGCGCAGGGTGGGTCTAGTTGCTAGACTGGTGCTATTTGGACCTCATGTCGATGTTGTCAAGCATTTCGAGAAAGACAAGGGCGATGGCCGTGAGAGGAGTTGGTGCAGCTCTCTGAGACGTCCAGGCGAGAGAAATCAAGCGTTTTCTCCGATGGAGGACAGGATTCACCGGTTTTAAAGCGCAGACCGGCTTTTGGGGGGAACTTGGAAAAGGAGAGAGGATATCAAGGCACTCCTTAGAAGGATATCAAAGGAGCAATTCATTGGTTTAATTCAGGCAATGGATTTTAAAAACTCGGATAGAGAAATAAACGCAGCTGGAAGACCGGATCACTTTTGAATCGGTAATTAGGATCGGACTGTCTCTGTGGATCGAGCAGCAGCCGCATCCGACCAACTGGGGTGGGTGGGGGGGTGGTGGTGGTGGTGGTGGTGGGGTTACTTGGATGGAAAGGGCGCAGTGAAGGCTGAGAAAGCGGCTTGCCGTGTGTAGGAGGAGACGGAGGGAAACCGGGCAGTTTGAAGGCACGGGGAGCCAGGAGCGGCGCGGCGGCTCCATGAGCGGCTCCTGCCGGGAGAGAGCGCGCACAGCCCAGCCGGAGCGTCTCCACTGCCGCGGGTAGAACCCCGGGCAACAGGACGGCGGTCAGTTTGGAAGTTTTGATGCATATGATCACAACCACCATGATTTTTATGATTCTTGGTGCTTCAGTTGTAATGGTAAGAAATCCTCATCTCCCTCAGCCACAACATGAATTTCTGATATCCTCACTGAAGCTATAATCAGATAATTAGAGATGTATTATAAACGTATCCCTTTCTTTAGAGACACTACAGGCCTATCAATGACATGTGGAAGTAGGTTAGCCTACCTATAATTACCTGCTGTCATAAATAAATAATCTAAGTCCGTTTGCAGGATAGAGCCCCCCTGTTAGAGTCGGGAGGATATGTAGATACAATTTTCCGCCTTTACGATTTTATTATTCTTATTCATCATAAGAGTAGCCTAATGAAAAGCCTTTACTGTCTGTGGTAATAGCCAAGTATTTTTGCTTGACATGTCCCAGCTGACTGGTATGGTTCTTTGCAGGCGATAGCCTGTTTAATGGACATGAACGCACTACTGGATCGCTTTCACAACTACATCTTACCGCATCTACGAGGGGAGGACCGCGTCTGTCACTGCAACTGTGGAAGGTAAATGCCTTCATCCTCAACAATATCTGAGATAAACATGGTGATGTGTGTTTCCCCCTTTTTCGTGATTCATCCCACACCCCCCTCTCGTCAATTCTTAATTGCTAAAGAGGCCTCGAAGAATTCAGGCGGTGAAGCTCCGCAAAGCCAACCTGATATCATCCTGTCTGCGCTCTCACATAGCAACTGATGTTTCCATAGAGGTTTTTTCTTATTCGCTCTGACAGATAGTCCAATCTCGCGTTTTGATCGTTGGGTGCTTGCGCCTATTCATACATCAGCTGCGAGGCTTTGCTGCAAATACGAAGGTGTGTGTCGGAGCCATAAATAGGTAATGAACTATGGGCGATATAAGGCCGTTCAAAAACAATCTCAGCATCAAGTGCGCTGTGCGGCTCGCGCGGGCCTACACGATGTCGGAGAGGATATAAAACCAGCTGGGCCAATTATGAACAAACGAGGGCTGAAGTGAAGGGTTATAGCTTAAGAAGGGGCTCAGCGTATTGGCTGCTCATCAGCCTACCTGCTGTTTGCTGTCACAGTGAGAGCGTGTTTGAAGTGTGCAAAACAGCAGCATGACACTCATTATTTATATATGAATTTGGATTTAATTAGAATTATTATGCATTTTCTTTCAGCATTAAGCAGTTTATACAGCAGACAGGACTGTGGGGTGTGCAGAGGAAGGAGTAGGCCTCTGTGTTGTTGTTGTTTCTTTTGGACTTAAGTCTTAATAGTGCCATAGTGGATATGGAAACAGTACTGAAGCAAGATTTAAAGTGAGATTCTTTATATGGATGCACAGTTGCACACTTTATATTGATATGGTCCTCAAGTACTACTAGATCCTGACTGACCCATGTCCTGCAGGCAACCAGTTCATGTTGCTGAACAGATGCACATTAAGACTAAACAGCATCATAGTGTGCATGCTGCAGTGAGGGGGCTGATGTGTTAGAATTTATTAGCAGCATTGAGAATCTAGTACTTTTTTTCCTTAACCTACAAATCCAGATATGGGTCATCATCAATCACATCAGATTATACTTGTTAGAGAGGACTGATCCAAGTCAAAGTTGGGGAAAGACCTCATGCACACAGATATGACATGCTAATCAAGTCAGATGGGTTTGATGTATGACCGATAGCCTTATTTTAGATTTATGTTCTCATGACCTCCTTGCTGCTGGTGGAAAATACTAAACACGTAGGATGGAAAGCTATATTAATTCGGCTTCTCTTTCTTTAATACCAATCCACCAAACAAATGCATTTCCATGCCACTGGACAGTACGGTCAAATCTTTGCTCCTCCTGTTAGTGCTCAGGTTACTGGAACCACACAGTGTCTCTCACTGACCTGGAAACGCTCCTGAATGAGAGTCAGTCATCTGTATTCGCATAAACAGCATAAACAGCATAAACATGGGATATGTGGATGGAGAGAGGAAAGCTTGGGTTTTGCCTGCCTGCCCTTCCATCCATGAAGCACAGAGGTGTCCGGACGCCTACAGTGCTCACCTTATCAAGCATGAGGACACAGCCACTGTCCTTTTATTTGGCAGTGTCTGATGCTTTGATTTGGAGGCCAATAAAGTTGAATCCTCTTGGACAGACGGAAGCCTGGCCCACAATATTCAACTCTGTATCTGTGAAAATACCTTTAAGTAAAGAAGTGATCTAAATGATGTAATTTAAGTTTTTCCACCGTAAAATTATTGTTGAATGATCAAAATTTTATACTAGAAATCAAAATGTGCACAATAATTTGCAGAGTGCTGCTAACTTTAGAAAGTTTGAATGCATAAATACAGCATCAAAGACGCCACGATTTTGCTTCCAGGCATTTGGGCAGAAGCCTTATTTGTGTCAGAGATCGTTTTGCTTCGCTTTTTGAGACAAAGGTTTGGCATTAATGGACCGGCTGCTTCTCCCAGGTCAGGGAGGTCCAGCAATGGAAATTTGATCCCCCATGGGGCCATATTTCTTGCTACTTAAGATTTTTTTTTATCTCTTCCTAAACTACTCTAATGTTCCTGCACAGCATCTCCAAAAGATCTGTCATGTGCAGCTTTTCTTTTAATGATGTCGATATTCTGGATGTGGAAATAATAAACAGGAAATAAAATCCACATAACTTCCAATGGCTGAAATATTAGACGTTAACTGCAAAGTTTTTCAAGAGGTTTTACATGTTTAATTGACAGAAAAATACATGTATGTAAATGATCAGTTTCACAATATTTAAAAAGGTCAATTCTCTCGTTTATTTCAAAGTTAAAACCACCTGTAAACCTGACTGATGCACAAAAAAAAGAAAAAAGAAGAAAAAAACAGAATCTGTTGTTCTAGCTGAGAAAAAACTTGGGATATCTTTGTGTCTGCTGCTTTAGTCTTGATGATTCAGACCTCTTCCACCAGATTCTTCAAACTCAGATATATTATTCAACATTGCTGCGACAAAATACCTTCAAAATCCCTCCTTCAGTCCACACCTGTTGTCATTATAAGGTCCCAAAGTTTGAGCACCTGTACTCCCAGGAGTCAGACCTCTCCGCTCTTGCTGTGTTCCTTTATGTGTTTGTCAGACAACTGTTTGTGTAATTATGCTGACAAAAAGCCTTCATCCCCTCCCGGAGAGCTGGTCATGTGAAAGAAAAAGGCTTCCATATCAAGTAGAAATGTCCGCTTTACAGTAGTAAAGTATGATGAGGGAATGTGTGCATGTCTGGATGATTGCTGCCCAGCAGATGCTGCAACATTGTGGGCTGTAAGGCATGAGGTCTAGTAGGTTTAATACAATGGAATGACATGTTCAGCCATCTGTGAGATCTGTTAGACCTGAACACATGCTTGGCAGTAATCATCACTCTGTGAATTTGTTGGAGAGAAAAAATAAAGACAATTTGTAGAAATGTAATTGGTTTAAAGATGCAATTTCGATTTCAAAATGGCATAAAAAGTGAACTTTCACACAATAAATGTTTGTGATGAAGTGAAACAACTTGTCCATTAGGTACAATGAGGTAATTATTTCATCCTGAAAGGTATTAATTTGCAAAACAGGTTATAAGAGTACTATAGACTTGTAAAGAACCTGAACAGTAACTGAAAACATAAAAAAAAGGGGGAGGAAGTAATGGTCATTCTCTTTTCATGCCATCAGATGCTTCCGCAAATCTAAAATTACAAGTCAACCATAACATTTTCTTCCTAAAGTGCTGCCTGCGGACACCCAAGGGTCCTTAAGAAGGCTTCAGGGGTTTCCTGCAAAGTGTGGATTAGTGCAATCTTATTAAAATTTAGAAATCTCCTGAGAATCCTCTGAGTTAGAAGGGCTGTGTAAAAATACATATAGTACAGTATATCTGCTACTTCCATCATCTACCCTTGTCTGTTCTCACCCTAGGCATCATGTCCACTATGTTATCCCATATGATGGGGACCATTCCTTGGTGGATTCCTCAGAGAACTACTTTGTGAGTGACAGTGTGACAAAGCAAGAGATGGACTTGATGCTGGGCCTGCTGTTGGGCTTCTGCATCAGCTGGCTGCTGTTGTGGCTGGACGGAGTCCTACACTGTGCTGTCAGAGCCTGGAGGGCGAGCCGGTACTACGGTAAGCTGTTTGCCTTTTAACCGCTCCAGATTCACATGAACTTAACCACAATCTCTAAAACGCTTTGATTCATGGTAGCTGTAAGGCATGACTACACTGCTAAATGACAGAAAGCCAAACCAAATATTTTTTTATAGGGCAAATAAAGTACTTCTATTTAAATCAAAGCTACTGAATGACGATTTTCATAAATGCTTGAATGCTAAAGAAGGCTTGTGCAGTCATCCACTGTGTATCTGCATCTTTTAGCGCTTGCCAGGTTAACACAGCAGTTGGTGGAGCTCTGGAAAATGACCTCCCCCCCATTGCTTGGCCCATTTTTGGCTCTTCTCACCAATTTTTTTTCAGTTTACTGTGACCTCTTGGAAGTCTTCCAACTGTGTGATGATTCAGACACAGGCATATCAGAAGCACCAGTTAAGGCAAAGCCAATCTAAATGGCTCAAGGATGTCTAAATACCTATAATTATTTCATCTCATTTGCTTTCAGGAAAAAGCCGAACGGGGAAAAAAAAAGACACTGCTTCAATATAAACTTTAAAAAACTGACCAAACGTTAGCGCTCATTTAAGAGAAAATATGATGATTAATTTTTCTCCCCCTGTCTTAAATTGCTGACTAACACTGAATTCCCCACAGAAATGAACTTCCATGCGCCATTTTTACATTAGATTAAATGGCATACATTAGTATAATCGCTGAACTATATTGCTGTGCCTTGGTAGGTCATTTCGTATAAGCCCATGAGCCAAAATGTTGAGTTAGCATTGAACAAAACAGAAAAGCTTATGCCCTTGTGGCAGCAGATGCCAACTAAAATAAACCTGCTCAGCAGGTTTTGTTTGAATCACATTTCTGCTTTAGTTTTGATTAAATATCAAACATTTAGTATTTTAAGCTCGGTCAAATGGAATACCTTAATGCTTAATGTGTATGAGAATTTAGGTCTCTGGTAATCTCATTCGGGATGATGTAACAGCAACACAGAAAAGCAATGCAGAAAACTAAAACAGAAATGTTAATAGGAGCTAAAATAATGGAGACATGCAACCGTCAATTAAAATAAAACTTAATTGGAAAGACTAACAAAATGCCTAACAATGCCATAACAAAAGGGCAAAGTGGTTATTTCATGACAGGTGGCTATTGTGAATATAGTAATAAAAATAGGATAATTCTGAAGATAAAGGGAGTTTTGAAGATGAATCTTAAAAAGCATGTGAACTTGGGAAAGCTATGATGCGTGACTTTGACAGAAGAGGCGCCGACACTGTCTCCCATGGTGATGAGAAAGTCTCGGAAATGACTCAGACTGCTCCGAGAAAGATCCCGAGCAGTAATCAGGCTCACATGGGGTTAACCAATCATGCGAGTAAGCTTCCTTAAGATTTTAAAATCAGTTCTAAGATTGACATGTTGGTTGTGAAGAGAGGTTGAGATTTAAGTCACGTTATCACTACTTTTGGAGAGTATTATTAGTCCAGGAACAGTTTTTTGAAGTCACCGTAGTCTGTTGATTTTTATTCTGCAATGACTGCAGAAGCATCACAACAATCAAGCCATCAGTTATAATGTTAGATGAAGAACCAATCTTTTTTTTTCTTCTTTTAGAGGAGTTTGTATAGTGAGAGAGATGTGGCATCAATCAGGAATAATCTAAAACAGGGCTTAATTGGACTGGGTGTGAGGCATAGAAAAGTGGAATCCTGCAGCAATTTATTGCAAAAACATCCTGTTAATAAAAACCAGACAGGGACCCAGGATGGAGTCTTGGGGAACTTACAGTAGCTCAGCATCAGCACCTTTGAATAAAGTTTTATCAAGTATAAAAAAAAACTTCCCAAAACAACAAAGCTTCAAAGAGGATTTCTCAATCCTCAAATCACTCAATCAAGGGCCAAACTACCGTTAGGAAGAATTCCAATGAGTATTTTTGGTGTCTCATCTTTGCTTATCGTGGCAATCAGTCCCAGCACTTGACCAGAACATAGCTGCAGAATTTAAGGTAATCTAAAAAGACCAAGTAAACTAAACAAACAAACAAACTACAAAATAAAACCAGGAGTTTTAATGAACCGTACATGCCGCAGATGAAACATCTGGTTGAAATACTGAAAAGACGTCACCCATGTCTTACCAGAAAGCATGCAATACATACATTTGTGAACTTCGTGGGTGAGAGTGAGTTAGTGGGAGGAAGTGAAGTAGAAAAGTAGAGAAGTACAATCACTCTTGAACATAGTGCAGGATGAATTTCTTCTATTATGTTACATGAAAGCAGAGTCACTCAGGCCTGTGTTTTTAGTGTCCTCCTCCTTCCCTCTGATGAATGTTTGCAGCCAAATAAACACTAGCAAGACACAGAAAGTGGAGGTTATCATCTTGGAAGAGATATGGAGAAGCAGGACTTCAATGAGCTGACGAATAACATTAATGAATACAAAATTTAATTTGCATCAATGTAGGGAACAGAGAAATAAAGATTAAGTCATTTTATTGTTCTGTATTTCTGCCACTGCTTATCTGGATGTCGACGAGCAGTAGGCATGAAAAATATTTATTTATATTCTAAATAGGCGGTTTAGCCCCTTAACGCATGAATTTATTCACAGTTTCATAAAATCATAATAAATAAATGTAATGGAAAAAAGAAAAAAAAGATAAATACTGGAACTATAATTGAATATTAAATGAATTAATAACATGAAACTGATAACATTAAATAATGAATAAACAATATAAAATACATACATAAATAAGATACATTGATTAAATCAAGAAAATAAAAAAAAATATATATTTTTTTTAAAAACCAGAAGTGGTTTGTTGCAAATTCTTGACACTAAGTTTCAAGGGTTTAAAAACAAACAATAAAAACCATTAATAATATATCATAAATTAAGGAAAAGACATACTGTGTCTTACAAAAGCAAAGTTTTATGAGAATTGTTCAATGTGTTGGGAGCCCTACTAGCTGTTTTCCATGGTCATGTGCTACTTTATGTCCATAAATAATGGGAAATTTGAGTCTTTCATGGGATAGGTTGTTAAGTCACCATCATCTTACTCAGTGATGAATAACAGTAGTAGAAAGGCCTACATGAAAAAGCCTAGTGGCTGTCATATTCCTCAGTAATATCACATTTATGTTAATATCAATCATTTTGACATAACTTAAATGAAGACAAATGTACAGTTAAAACAGTACATTTCTAAGCTGGCATGTGTAAAAAACAAAAAACAAAACATGCCTAGGTTTTTATCCATGGACCTTCTTTATTTTCAACATATACAATAATTAAAAGCTATTTAAATTCATGTAGCTTTATTACCTTTTTTCCTTTTTCTTACAACACAATCATTCTGTTCTATAAGTGTCCTAAGCTTTTTGCAGTGGGACAGTAAAGCAACACACTCAATACCAGAAAACTGAAATCAAAATCTATCCTCATTTTTCAGTATTTACATTGGCAAGCAGAGATATTTCTGCTCTGCTTGCTAATACATTTGGTTCCAGTTATTCTTGTTGTTTAGACCTCTCCTCAGGTTGAAGGTGGGTGGAGCTCTGCTGATTTACACCAGCTCACCAGACTCCATGAATTAAAAAGAAAGGCGGTCCTCCATTTGGTCGGGATGCTTATCAGCCACTAACAAGGTCAGGAAACCTTTTTAAAAGGGAGGCAGGCAACATTCAAGGTGGCTGGTATGATGTTTAATCAATATCAGTCAATTAGGTCAATCCATCAAGTGCCAGAAGCTTTTCCACATGAGTTCAGCCAAGACGAGCCATCTGAAATAAGTCTGTATTATTTCCACAGCTATTAGCACATGTAACATGTTTCCTGTTGTTGTCACTTTAATCAAGTGGAAACCATGCCTCACCTGCACAAACTAGATATATGTCAGCCTGTGATGTAAACTAGTTGTAGAAATGTTTAGCAACCCTGAATTAAACCAATTTGAAATAAAACCGATTTTGTATAATCAAAATATTTCAAAGTAATTAAATAATAAAAGGCTGAAAATAAAATTGCAGGCACAAAACTGGCTGTACAGTGGACAAAATTATTGGGATACCTATAATAAACTGAAAGCAGTTCCTTATCGGTGTAAAACTCTAGAGTTTTACACTGATAAGACGCAAACTGGTGTAGTGGTTTCAGCCTTCACCCACACCACTATACCGCAATATCCTCTCTACAATAATGTTCTATAGACAGAGGAAATCAAAAGTAAGGATCCTTGGAAAAGCAATACATCCGTTTATGTGCAAAATATATATCACATAAAACCATATAAACTTTAAAACATGCCACAATTCTTGTACATGATTGAGATGAAGTGCTGATGTCTCCACTTGTACGGCTGCAGGAATGTAACCACTGTTTCACGATGGGTAAAATAGCATTTTATTTCCCAGTTTCACTGCTATGTCTTGTGATCAACTCTATCTTTCTTCCTTCTTTCAGTCTTCCTTACTGTGAGCTCTCTGAATGACCAAATTTTAAATTCCTATTTACCGTCAGAGCCAACGACTCTGGACACCCACCTTAGATAAAACTGATTTTAGTGGAGGTTGGATGTGAGATTTCAGACAGAAAAGCAGAAATATTATGTTGAAATAACTTAAGCAAACAGAAACATTCAGTGCTGCAACCCCACCCTGAAAGTATAGATCACTTTAAAGAACTGCTTTCTCACTTGGGCCTTTTTATAAGGATTAAAATAAATAAAAAATCTTGAACTTTTAGTCTGTTTTGACCTTGCAGAGACCCTTCAAAGATTTCTACTCTCTGGGAAATCTCCTGAGATTAAAACGCAGTTAAAGACTGGCACTGTCACAGCAAGACCAGAGGTGTGCAGAGGGGCATAACACATTTTGAGAACCTTAGAGGAGAATTTAAATCTGCAAATTGATCTCTTGCAAATGTGAGGAATCTTGCGTGCATAGCTGTGGAAGAGTGGTAAAAACCATCAGTAGACAGGTGCAAGGGACTCTGAAATGCTTCTGGAAATATAAGAGAAGGGTCATGATGATTGTGTCTGGAGTGCATGTTATGTTTGTCTATAAGTGTGTTTTGTTTTTACTTTACAATATGATAACCCTTATTGGTGCTGCTGCTCATAATTATTCTTAAAGATATTTAAATACCTGTACGTGCAATGTAAACTATGGCAGTAGGTGTAATACCAAAATAAAACTATATAAGATGACAGTGTGGTTGTCTGAATGTTAGGACTTCTAGCCACCAGTTTGCCCTAGAAAAGTCCTCTTTTAGTGGTTAGCATTGATATGAATAAATAAAGCCATAAACATCTCTGCCTTAGCACAATTTGGATGTTTGCATGATTTTTACATGGTACTGTATACCCCCGATGAAAAGTATAGTGCAATAAGTACCAATAAGTAGCAGAAAATTTGTTCTCTTACATTTCTTTTGAATGAACATGCATATGCCGTGGTGATAAATATTTATATGACTACACCCTCAGTGAACAACATTTCAAAGCAGACCTGCACTACAGAGCTGAAATATTTAATTCTCCCGATGTCCTGTAGTGAAGGCTGCATTGCTAAAGATTGCGTTTATATCCAATTGAGAGTAATAGTTGCTTCTTAATTTCCTGTCTCATGTCTCTGAAATATGTGTAATTTCTCTCCCTATCTCCTGGCAGATGAAGGATGCATGTTATGTTAGAAAAAAAAGAAGGAATGAGGCAGATTTAATGAGGCAGAACATGTGGCATATTGTTCGCTAACACCATTCAGCATATGCGGTTGTTGTGAAGACACGAGCAAGGAAATAAAAGGCTGAGCAGCTATTAGACACACATGTGAAATCCTTCATTCCCTGACAGCAGACGGGATTCATCTCTGTGAATAGAGAAGATGCTCGCTGATGAGCCGAGTCTTAGCGTCCTGGATCAGTCTTCTACTTTCCCACGGTCATGGTGCTTTCTCAGGTTTTTCCCACCATGCCATGATCAAAATAAAAGTGGGAAGACACTAACGAACCTTTAACATGCCTTCGACGCACTTTAGTTTAATTTAAAGAATCAGAATATCGGAGCAAAGCTGTTAAATAAAGCTGGATTTCTGCTTTACTGCTCATAGTATTGGAGCACCCTTTGCAATGTGGAGGTGGCCTGGATCTTCAGTTTTAAGAATAAAGTAGGTGATATGTGACCTGGATACGGGGTACAGCATGGAAAATATCCTCAGGCAGTATGGGGAAAGTATCAAGCCAAAAAATGAGTTATTACATAGAAGTGATTTTAAAGTTCACTATTAAGATTAAAGATCAACTATTTCATTCAATATCTGGATTTTTCAATCTGCACTGATAAACAAGGGACTTTATTCATTTAGGGTTTGATGTTCGCTAGTGTGGAAGGTTTTGCAGAAAGGAGACGATGGTGTTTTCTCCAAAGCATTAAAACAGTGTAAAATGCATCATCATAAACACGGAGAACACCCACAGGGGAGGGAACATCCATATTTGATAGCAACATTTAATGGACGTGGATATAGATTTGTTTTTCTTTTCTTTTTCCTTTTTTTTTGCACTCAGAGGGAATGCCCCTCATTTTTGTGTGTGTGTGTGTGTGTGTGCTTGAGTGTCGCTGTGACGTCATTGCTGGGTCAGACTCGTTTAGCTTCCCTGAGAAGAGGAGTGAAGGTGAGGCTGACAGAGCAGAGAAGGGTGTGTGTGTTGGAGTAGGACGGAGATGCTGTCACATCTCTACCCCCACTTACACACATATACACACACCCTCTCTCCTCTAAAGCTATAAATAGAACAAGAGAGCAGCTGGAATGGCAAGTGAAAAAGACACACACACACACACGAATACACATAGTGCATTGAGATGCACATTGATTCCCACTGCTTTTTTTTTTCTTCTTCTCCTAATTCCATCTCTAGCCCCTCCTTCTCCCCCTCCCTCCTCATTTATTAAATCTACTCCTGGCCATTTCCTTTACAATGCTTCCTGCTGCAGCAAGATTTTTTTCTCTTATCACCAATTTGCCGTTAATATCTGATGCCAGAGTCTCTTCTGCTAAGACACTGGGGGGAAGAAAAACACAAGAACTATCTAAAAAATTGAGAAAATGATGACTCGGCATTCAGCACTAACACCCCTATGGCTTCCCGCTATTCTAAAAAAGCATAACAATTGCATCTTTGCCTTCCCGTTTCTGCCTTGCATTATTATTCCTCCTGACTCTATCTCCATCTCCATCCTTTTATTTAAATGAGAGAAACCTGTCTTCGTTGCCCCTTTTTCTTTGGATACCCTTCAGAACAGTCCTTGTGGACAGCATACCCATTCACAGCTATAAATAACTCCCTCTCACTCTGTCTCTTTCTTTTTTTCTTTTCTTCCTCCTCACCTCCACCCAACACTTCACCCCCACTCCTACCAGCTCCACCACCACCGCTCCCTCTCCTCCTGCTCATCCTCTAGCACGGCCATTTGCTTCTGGGTTTGGTGTCTGGGGCTCTCTCCCCCCTTTTTTTCCCCCCTTTGTCTCTGTGGACCTCACTCCACCTCACCGGCTCCAGTTTATAACCTGACAAGCCCGAATCTATGCTTCGCCATTCCCCTCTTCACATTATGCACCTCACAGTCATGTGTCTTGACAGACTGGCTATTGTGAAGCCTGTGCATTTGGTAAAGACAAATGCGCAGGCGTTGTGGTGGCTAAATGGTCAATGACACACACAAAAACAGGAGTCTTAAATTCTCTTCATTTTGGCTGTGGGTAAATATTGCCAGAATGCACACAGTCACGAGCAGCTTCCCAAACACAAAGAGAGTCAAGGCCATTGCCAATGCACTTGATGCCATTTACCATCCTCATCCAATATTTCAATGTTCCAATCTTTTATCTCTCCTCTGTCACTCTGCCCTCACTGTAAAATAACCCCTACTTACCAGAATTAGAAGTTACAGCTGTGATAAAGCCAGTAGGGACAAGACATACAAAGCATCAGCCTTTCCTCTCTTTGGACTGCATGGGGCTCATAACTCACTTTTATGCAGCTCATGAATAAAAAAATAAAAAAAACAAACCTAAATACATCTTATTCTCTTTTTTGGTTTGTTCTTTTTTTTTATCTAAGTATGTGATCTTTGAAAATAACACATAGAAAAGTTATTGTAATATTCATTTACAGCTTTATGATTATGTTTCGGTAGTCTGCAGAAGCATAGGTTTCTCATAATGTACCTTTCGTCAGCACTTTTTTATCAAGCTGAACTGTTGAAAGTCTGCCCTGATTGGTCATAACTGGTGGCATGCAGGCAGCTGTTAATTCTATTTGACCCATGCAAATTAGCCAGCAAGCAGGCATTATGTGTATGGATTACATGCTGATGTAGATCAGTGGTTCCAACCCTATTTTCCTGTAGGACCTCCTTCACGTAATAACCAAAATGCCATGCACCCCAACACACGCCCCATGTTTAAGCCATGCTTGGCTTTATACTTTTATATAGCTTCTCGCCACAAATGATGCATTCTGGAGTCCTTTTCTGTCTTTTAATAAAAACCAAAGTTTAGGTAAATATTAACATGCAGCCTTACTTTTTTCGATAGAGATGAATCATCTGATCTGATGTCTTCAGACATGTTTCGTTAAAGAGCAGGTGCAGGACATATCAATATTACCAAGTTAGGCATGAACTACTCCACTACCATATCCCCACAAGCTAACTGACCTCACTAAACCACACATAATGTGTATAAATATTGATTGGATGCACATGGTGTGGCCTATTAAACAACTTTTTTAAATTTCTTATTCAGGATATATGGTTTGAAATATTGTTGTATAGCTGATTTTAATGATGCCCATTTATTTGCTTTAACGCCTGGTTTCAAAAGATTGTATTTTCAGGCTCCCAAACATCTCTGTGTAGACATGGCCTTAATTTTAGCAATCACACAGGCTAAACAATCAAAACTTTGAAAGTACAGAGAGTACCCACTCTTTGGGGACCCTGTTGGGTGGTCAAGGACCCCCAGGTTGGGAACCATGTAGTGGTTATCCCCATCTATGCTCCATAAATTTGCACATTTTGAAGTTTTTGTTTGACTTATTTATTTCATTTTATTTATTTATTTACTCTTTAATGTTTGCAATAAGAAAAAAGCAAAAGAAAAAGGTTTCTTGGCTTTTTCAAAAATTCATTATAGTCTCTGAGAAAAATCCCTTCTATCAAACAGTAGAGCAGGCAGTTAAAGGGTTAAGTGCATCTTTAAGTTGTTGAGTCACTCAGCTGGGCCAAGCAGTAGCCAGACTCAGTCCTTGTAGCGTATGCTAGCTTCTTATCTGATCCTTTTCATCATCGTGGACATAAAGCAGCAGTACGGCTGCAACCCACAAGTAGTCAGAAGTTTTTGTGTTGATTATCATAGTAGAAACCTTCAGAGACTTTATTCAATGCTCTGCAGATTTATGCAGAAATCCTCAGCCATAGCACTGATAGATGTTGCTCTTATGTACAGGTGCTGTCTTGTAGCACGTATAAAACATCTCTAGACATGTTAACAAGGTTAAAAATTGGGGCGAGAAAGTCTCGTATAAGGGAGTTCAGTTGCAGTATTTCCTGTTAACAAGTCCTCCAACTAAAATGCTCACATCAGTTGTTTCCTCATTACGACCCATAATTCCATGCTCTAAAATATTTTCTTTATGAGTGACACGAGGGAAATATACCCCATATAAATTATTCCACATCCAAGCAGACTTAATTTCCAAGTGTATTAGGGAGTCACAAAGGGGGAAGGAGGGGCATTGTACAGTGTTTTCAACCATTCAAGCATTTATGGCTCGTTCAGGGCCAACATAGGATAGTGGGGTTTTCAGTTCTGAGTTGTGTTCCATTAATAACATAAAACTTCACTCAAACACTATTTTAACGCCCTCGTTGTGTTTTGGGTAATAACATTTCTTGGTTATGGTTTTAAAAATTTAATTGTTGGGGCTAAAATGCTTTTATTTTCCAATGCCACTATCACAATTTACATGTAGTTGCTCTTTTGACCACAAGAGGTCATATTCTTCAACCTTAATTAGAGGATTTGTTGACCTGCATGAAAACATATAACTTACTTATTTCCTGTATTTTTGTGACACTTGGTTGCAAGAGAGGAATGTGGAACGTAAATTGGATCATTCTCTCTACAAATGATATAAGCATGAAACCACAGAAGAACAGAGTATAATAGAGCAAATCTGCAATCAACATCCACTTCTGTACTGCGAGTACATAATGGGCTCTGAATTAATGCATATTGCAGGACGCATTTAGGAAACATCGTATTTAGACTTAGTCACTTTGAAAAAGACAATCCACAGTTCAGAAATCAGTCGTCTGCGTCGCTGAATGTTGATAAGTCTTCACTGCCTCTAACTGGATTTTGCGACAAATAACCACACTAAGAAGGATTTTACAGTATTGTGTGTCTCTATCCCACGAGTGTGTCATCTAGCTCCTTAGCTTTGGTCTTTATAAGCTTGTATTTCATAGTTTGTTTTTGTTTTTTTTTGCTCCTATCTGCACAGCACAAGAGAGAAAATGTTGCTTTTACAGCCAAAATAAACTTTTTTCAAGGGTACTTCCGAGACGGAGTTAAGTAGGCGAGCACAGAGAACGTCACTGTCATTTCTGTAACGTGATAACACAATTCCACTGAGGTTTCATCAGCATCCCTTTAGCCACACTGCTGTTTCAATGCAATATTGGCATATATTCTATTGTGTGTTTAAAATATTCCGACTGGGTGTGACAATGACATTGTTGTTCGAGGCACACGGCCAGTATGATCTGCTTCCGCAGCCTGATTCTTGCTGCAAAGTGTCTCCTTTATTTTCTTTCCATGAAGTTTCTCTTCAGTATCTCTAAAGACACACATTTTCTGGGCATCACATAGCATCACAGACGGTTAATTCTGCACTGAGCTGGGATGTGGATTAGAAAAGCTGCTTGCTGAAGATGCCAAATTCTTCTATAAGTTGTACACAGGAGAAATAAGACACGATTAATGAATTTTTAAAGGAAAGAAAAGGTGGAATTGTGTAAATACAAAGCTTTTAGATTTTAGCTTTTAGTTTTTCTTTATTTGTCTTTATTTTTTCTTTATACAGTTGCAGCCTGTCACAGTTTTATCTCCATAATAAATTCAACTGAAAACACTTCATAATGTAGTAAATGCATGTAAATAAAAGGCAGTGAAGTGTCTGAACTTTGATTTCAGCCAATGGTGTGTTACTATGGGTCAATTACAAATTAACAGGGATAACAGAAGCATTCAGATCCTTTATTTCAGTCAAATATAACAAAAACAAAATCCCCATTACAGGCAAGAGAAAAGTTCTACCTCAGTAAAAGTAAAAGTTATTTGGAAGTGAACTTACATTTTTCATGAGTAATTATTTTTGCTTTCATCCACATTGAATTTACACCTGGCATAGAAAAGATTTGCTATACAAATAAACTTGCCTTGATTGTTTGTTTGAAATATCATGAAAGTATTTATAGAGAAATAAGTATGTTTCTGTTATGATTACTGGAGGTGGAGGAAGTTTGAATCGCTGGAGAGACGAAAACTGAAGGGTTGGGAGATGATTAATGGGAATGAAAAAGACAACATCATGATAGTTAGACATTGATCATTTATTCAAATGAAACCATGTGATAAGTTTTAAGGGAATTCTTATCTGCAGGAGCCATTAACACACAGTTCACATTTGACCACATTTGTCTCTGCTTTTTGTCAAACATCAAAAGCTGAATATTTGGGGAATGCATATTCTTAATCATTAAAATAATTTACTGTTTTTGTATTAAGTATTTATCTTTAAGTTCTTTTTAACAGTATTTAACAAGGGATGTTGGTATTGGCTGATATTCAGCTTGTTGTCTTCAAACAGGCCTCTCCGCCTTTGGGCATAAAAATATTGTGCTGGAATCTCATTAAGTTGGCCACAATTTAACAAGATGATACAGCCTTACATACATATTATTTTGTTTTTCTTCTTTTTACACAAATTATCTTTTTATTAAAAATTAAAAATATTATGATGAAGGTTTTATGATTCGTATGAAAGAAGTTGGACTAATAAATATTCAAATATTTTTTCTGTAATGCATATTTCATTGGTTCCTTGGCATAAAAGGAAAAATAGATTAAAAGGAATCAGTCTTAGATATATAACTATCAAGTTATTGTTTTTGACATTATTAACTTCCCAGAATTTCACAATCAGAACATCCTGATCTGTAAATGAAGCTGCCAAATAAATGTAATGGAGTAGAAAGTACTAATACTTACCTGTAAAATGTTATGCAATGGAAATAAGAAGTAGATTTCAGTTTAAACATTCAAGTATGTGTAAATTTTACTTTTTACAACAATGGTGCATGTTGTTCAATCGTTTTCTGAAACAATAATATAATTTTTCTGTGATTCTGTGACATCATGTAATTGGCATTAAACTTCTGAATCTTCTGTTGTTTGTCGTTTTCTTCTTACTTCAGATACTCCATCCTGGTCATGGTTGCCGCAGTTCTGCAACCTTCGAGACCTCCGTCGTCGAGCCCAGCTCAGACAGCTGGAAGACTCCAGTGGCAACATGGTCCACATCAAGCAGAAGCTCTACCACAATGGCCACCCCAGTCCCCGACACCTCTAAAATTTAAAAAAAGAATAATTTAAAAAAAAGAAAGAAAAAAACGGAACACAATTTTAAAAAAGGAAAAACTTAGACTTCCCCCTTCCCCTAAAATCTCTTCTCCCCCCTCCCCTCCAAACCACTGCACCCCTTGCGTTCCAAACTGCCCCATGGCCACATGTTGCCTCAGAGACCCTGGAAAACTGCCCTCCCACTGTTCATAACATGGCCGCTTCAACCCTCTTCCGACAGGATTTTCTTATGACTAAACTTGTCCCTGTCAGCACTTAAAAAAAATTTCCCAGAATGGAGCGAGATGATGATTATTTGTTGCCACTGAAATCTTGGCATGTCCATGTCCACCATTGTGGGAGGAAGAAAAACAAAAACAAAAAACAAACAAAAAAAAGATTTTTAAGGGTGTTTTTCTGTATAGAAACATTTTATGTGTTCATTGTTAAACTTGGCATGCTCTTTTAGAACAGGGTAAGATGTGGGCAGTGTATGGAATTGGGGAGGCAAGATGGGGTTTTTTTTTTTTCTTTCTTTAATCGGGTGGGATGGGGGGTCTTTGATGGCATGGGTGGGGCAAATGAGACAGGCGGGTGGGTGGGTTTTGTGATGTTAGACTGCTGCTTCTGTAAATAGTTATACATACAGGAAAGTGGGATTTAACAGTCTTTCAAAATGGGTTGTGGTGGGGTGGGGTGGGGTAGGGGTAGTGGTGGGGGGTGAGTCGTTTATCGATAGAAACTGAATAATGGACTGTGTGGGTAAAGCTTATAGGGAAGCAACAGAAAGACGAGTCTGTTTGAAATATGGATGTGAAACTATGTGATTTCTGCTAAAAACACAGATTAATTAGCTTTGTTACTTAGTGATTTAACTGAATGTATTAATTTTCCCTGTAAATATGTGAGGGGGAGGGGAGCGCGTATGGTTTTGGTTGGGGTTCTCTTTGCTAAACTATCATTGTTTAGTAGACAAGCAGAGAGAAATAAATGCCAGCCAAGATGAGTCAGTGAACACACACACACACACACACGCCCGTCCATGTTCCCCACACTGCTCCACAGCAGAGTTCAATTTTCTTTATCCAATTCCCTTGCACTTATCAGGAGCAACCAGCCTATCAGCAGAGGGAACCCTCACCCGGCCCCCCCCTCGCCCTCTCTGTCCAGACATTGCTGTTGTGAGGATGAAATGTCTGTTTTATTAAAAGTGCCATTGAAGCACAACAGTGACCTCTGATGTTTGATTGTGTCATTTCAGTCCTATGAGCAGTGATGAGAACATATTTTCATAGCGAGAGGTTATTTCAGAGCGCTGATTACGCACGAGCTCCTGCCGACGGCCTCATTTTGGTTTATTGAAATTCAAGCAGAAATTTTGAAGAGCACTGAAAAGAAACACTTGTAAAGTGACTGACAGTGGCAATGACACCTCCATGGATCTGAGAAAAGCCCTCCACTGTTATCCAGTGGTACATAATGACATGTTCCAGGAGCACTGAGGGCATTTAAAAAAAAAAATAGCTATGACTTGATTAAATATTCTTTAAGAAATAAGTGTACCTTAGGTATGACCCAGGGTGACAACTTCTGTTATAGATGAAGCACAAAATGAACTGAGCTCCAAAATGCAGAGTTAAAGATGAAAACTTTGAAAACAGATTAGTGTTATTTTCTAGTTTCATTTTGTTGAATTTTAGATGAGGGGAGCAAATAGTTTTGCGCTCTCATGATATGTATGGGCTTATTTACATTGTTTCAGCTATGGTAATCTCAAAAATCATTCTTAGGAAGTTAGAGTCTTCGAGGTGGAAAGTCCAATGTGCAGCAGGAGGTGGACCCTAAAGCAGAAGCGAGTGCAAAAAAAACAAATGAAACAGATTTATTAATAACCATAAACACAAGACGGGAGGTACAGTGAGTACTTGATTCTGTAGCGTTGGACTGGAGGTGAGTAATTCAGGGATGAGAGATGAACACTGGACAGAAGGTCAGTACTTCAGGTTAAACGTAATCACAAAAAGGTACATTGATATTTCATACCGTGCAGATACGAGTTGGTAGATGGATCCAAACAGTGTTACTGACTGGAGGTAGCAGCTGTTTTTCCTTGCTTCCCCAGTGGGAAATAGATCAGGTGCTTCCAGCATCCAGGTAAGCTGCATAGTGAAGCGCCACAGACAGGTACAGTACTGGCATTTTTCTGAGAGGGACAGGGAATTAGATCAAAACAAGTTTGACAGACTTCACCGAGCACGAGACAGATTGTTGGCCTGCTGTGAAGTGGCGAAGAGTGGAGAGTAAAACCGGTTAGATAAACTGATGGAAAAATGATGAGCCACAGGTGAGTGGAAAGAGTAACCCCCACCGCCCTGGCAGTCATGCCTATAGGAAGAAACAGGATGATAAACAGGAAGCAACAGGAGGAGATTGAAGAGACAGAAGGAATGGAAAGATACTGTCAGACATGAAAATGAGGAGCAAATGTGAGAAAATAATTAAAATATGAAAAAAAATGGGTTTTCTCAAAAAAAGATTGGAAAGTATTTGCGTATTCATCCCTCTTGCAGCGCAAACGTAGCCTATTATGACATGCTTCCAGAAATTTGGAGCGATTCCGCAGCAAAAAGAACAAGGACAGAAGATTTCTCAGACCGAGACACCGTCGTTCATCAAAAACTGAAATGACCACTTTGGCAAAGGATTATTGTGGGAAGCTTTTTCAAGCACTACAATGTAGTTACATAAATAATGTCAAAACTTTACAGTGTGAAAAGCTTTATGTTGAGCTTGCTCCAAGGCAGCGTGGTATGTCGTGTATATGGAGGTTTTCTAGGCATAGAAACACACAAACAAGGAATGTTTCAAAACATAAAGAAATGAAAGAATGAAAAGGCTTACCAAGACAATTTGCAGATAACAGTAAAACACTCATCTTAGCACTCACTCATACTTACAGTATGTTTACAAAAGTTGTGCATAAAATGCTCAGTGAGAAAAAAATAATCGCGTTTTAAATCCTAAAAAGGCTTTTAACATGTTTTTGGTTCCACATGAAGAAGAGCCTGAAAACTCTGCCTCTTATTTTGGTCCTTGATGTTGTACAAAAAAAACACAACGAGCAAAGATAAACTTTTATAGGCATCTAGAATTGACCATCACACAGTAGAAACAAGAATTGTGGTCAGATCAATTGGTATTGACGATCTGATCTGGAAGAAATGGACCGGCCTACCTGAAGTCCTGACCTGTCCCCAAGAAGCTGTGCAGAAAATGTCTTTTTTTCTTTTGCGAAGAAAAAAAGAAAGAAAAGAATATTCTTGAACAACTTAAGATGTAAAAATATAACACCTGAAATGTGTCATTGCTTGGCATCTTAAAAGCCAGAACCTTTTATGGGTTGTTAAAAGTAACATTTAGCATTTTCCATAGTGTGCTATCTTTCATACATTTGGGGTTGTATATGAATTTTATGGAAAAGTCATTAAAATTGAAGCTTTCCTGCCTGCTTTGCAATTCGAAATCTAAACAACCTGATGCAATTTGAGAAAAGTTTTATAGATAGATAAAATGAAATAGATGGGATTTTTTTTTAGCAGTTTAACCAGTTTGGAGCATGATATTTGCTTGCCCCTGAAAGCTTCTGCCTCAGCAGCATTTCTCACATCCTCAAGATAATACCTTGAAGGTCGCTGTTTCACCTTGTGCAAATGAAACACCTTTTGTGCACTGTGATTGTTACAGCTACTTCCGTAGAGAGGAGGATGCTAACCTTGCCAACCACACCGTGGGAGCTTTTTATCATGCTAACGTCTCCTTGCTTCTTCTCACATGAACTCCTCCCAGCAAGGATGTGAGTAAAAATTTTCCAAAGCCGGATGGACCGGAAGTATGGAGGTCCTTTTGTGCCCATTGAACATAAGACAAAATATTTTTCTACGTGTTTATGTTGTTTATTTTTCTATTTATTTGATATTTAGTCAGTTTCAGTTCCCCATGCAAAATATCATCCAGTTATTTTACAGACTGACAGCAGGGAGTGGAAGAAGAATACAGCATGAAGTTGAATGACAGTCAATGTTTTATGGGGTTGCCAATCTCCACTGGCAGTGCAGTTTTGCCCCAGCTGAAGTACTGTTCAGAGTTGCTGTTTAAAGTTATACCTGAACAAACTGTTACATATTCAGGGGACATAAATAGTGTAAATGTGATCATACCTTTTGCACAGAAGAAGCCCCTATATATAAAACTGCTAATATGATTTTTTCAATCTTTTGCGTGAGTCTAAATCCATGACAAAATGTATGGCATATTTGGGAAAGAGGGGTTAATATACCATGTCATTGGAAAGACTTGCCCATTGTTTTTTAGTCTTCTCACTCCTCATTCATTGTCTCCTCAATGTGCATTTAAAATTCTTGTGTTTGGGAGGAGTAGCAATTTCCAGGTCATGGGAGGAGAGAAAGTGAGGAAGCAATTAATTAAACACCTCTCTGCTTCCATCAGGAGCAAACCCATTTTCCCCTAATTGCTGCTGGATTGCATCACCTTATCTTGTGTTTACCGCTTTGGTTAAAGCTTCATCTTTAGATGAGTGGGCAGCAGCTTCACTACAAGACAAATTCATTTAAAGAGTTGTTTGTTTGTTGATTTTATTTAGATGTATATTTTGTGTCAACAGGTTTTTCTATGCACCTTCCAGACCAAACTCTGTTTGTCATGTCGTCTGCACACTTGCAGCCGCAGTCAAACTGAATCAAAATTACAACAGGTCCTAATACAAGCTGTAAGTGAACTCTAAGCTTTACCACATTTCCTATAATCAACGCTCACATTTACCAATTTAAACCGACCAAGACACTCTGCTTGTGCAATACTTCCTGAGCACTGAAATGCCATTTCATAAAAGCAATGAGTGAGACTCAGACACCTCTGTGGTTTCAGTATTGAACACATTATACACACCATTATGCAACTTGAGCTTGCAAAGCCATCTCTTGAGACCAGTGCTTTCCTTTGTGGTGGTAAATCAACTCAGCAACAGCGCTTGCATCTTAATGAAATACTTTCAGGATACTTACCATCTCCCTGCAGAGGCAGACCCAACACTACAGTCATTTGTTAAAATTTAGACACACCAATCTTTCCTTCTCCTCCTATAACGCAACACTTACTTTCTCAATTAACACAGCCATTAATCGTCCAGACTGTTGTGATTAATTAACCTGAGGAGAAAAAAAGGTGAAACTATTTGGATCTGACCAGTGACTCTTTCATTCGTGTTACTGACCAGCCACAAACGAAGTAAAATCTTGTATTGATGGTAGTAGCTCTGAGGTCCTGTGATGCAAAAATCATGACTCTAATATCTGATTAAAAAGCGGGGCATCATCAACATGCACGTGGCACTGCAAGTGAACTTGCTGGGGTTTGCTTTATCTAGGACCGAATTAGCTCGAACAGCAAGAGGCCGCAGGCAATCAGAGAAACATCAAAGAAAACGAGCTTACAAGCCAACGTTTAATGTGATTAGCAAGAAAAGTGACAGCAGCTCTGTATTTAACAGTACATTCAGTCGACCCTATTGACCTTTCAGAGTCAATAGTAAACACCTAATTCATTGATTGTTAATGTAGCAAATTAAAGTGTCTTTCCCTGGTCTACTGGTGGCAGCCCAGGAAAACACCGTGTGACTCCATGTTGCCTCATGGGGGCCACTTCTCCACCTGTCACGATGACGTGGTTGGTGCCTGAATGGAGAACCGAAGTATGCGGAATATACAGAGAATTAACAGCTTTATGATGTAACAGAATCTTTGATATATTCCATAAAAATAGATAAATATTAAGGATATAGCTATAACATTGCGAACAATAAAGTAGCTGATAAAATATTAAGAATACATTTGAAATAATCATCACATGAGCAGACCACATGCCAACTCTAACTCCAAGTGAACTAGAGGATCATTAATAAAGTTTGTTAATCAAAAGTACTTGTTTCTGTTCTTCTCGGTGACATATCTCAGTTAATCCTCCTGGTATGGCGATGGTAGGATCCAGCACAGTCATTCCCAGACCACCACATCATCTGAAGCACCTTGGGCTTTGCTTCTCAGGTGCTTGGCTCTCTAACAATGTGGAAATTAACAGAAGCTGCATAATGAATTGTTTTAGAGCAAATCAGTTCACTTTTCAAAGCTGGTCATGCAACTTTATCAACAAACTCTATTATTAATTTGATTTCCAAGAATCCACTCATAACGTGATAGATAATGAACCAAATCCTGATTCCAGCAGGTGTCAAAGCTGTTATTTTGCTGAGGAGAAAAAAAGTTATGTTGCACTTTATGTGATCAAATCGTCCAGATTTAGTTTGTTGGGCAGGATTAACAGGACACACATGCAATAAGAATCCATTTAAATAACTTGATCTTATGACAGTTTGAAGCACCTGAAGGCTGAAAACATCTAAAATATATAAAATCTCTGTATTTTTAGTGTAATGCAGCATTGCATGTATATTAACCTCTCAGGTGATATTACAGTTGTTGCACTTTTCATTGCATTTGCATGTGTATCCCCCCTGCTGTGAGGAGGTGTGGGTGCGGTTGCTTTGGGTTTTGCAGGATCATCTGGCAAAGCAACAGACTTGCTGCAACAGATTTCAGTCAGTACCAGATTGTTGTAACACCTATGTGGTATCGGCCAACCAGGATGGTCTTTGTTTTCTGCCTCAGTCATGATTTAATGCTGTTTGTTTTCTTCTTTGAAGAACGCACCTCTGTGCACCTGATTGGCATCTCTGGAGATTCTGTTAAGCAGATCCTGTCTTTTAAGTCCACCACCGTCTCAAAGATTTACCTCCTGGAAGACTGAAAGCGTCCAGATCCCTGGAGCCATAACCGCCACTCACCTCGTTACATACCTGTCTGTCCGCTCACCGGCACACAAGTCTTTGGAAATTCAAATATCCATCTTGTTCTAAATAAAACTTATTGGCTTTTGCTCCGCAGTTTGTCTTTCTTCTTTTTGGGTCAAACTCAGCTTTGCCCATCCCTAGGAAACTTATAATTAATTGGACTTTGATTGGGTCATAACGGAATGTTTCTGTTATTCTCCACAGAATACACACCTGCAGCCAACATGGTCAGTAAGTCCAGCAAGCACATTTTCAAACATAATGTCCAATGAAGATTATTGCCTGTGATAAACCTCTGCAGTCCTCCTGTGGTGACCATGAGACAAAGCATGACAGTTCTGACATGATCTACAGTGGCAGTGAGTTTATCTCACATAGAGATGAAGGCCATGAATCCCTCCTCCAGCTCTGCTCCTGCTGTCCTGCCAGGAACAAAGCACCATTATCACACCAATTGCCTCCACTGTGGCAGTTATGCTGCTGTTTGCCTCTGGTGTTTCTGTTTAACTGCTAACATACAGCCAAGAGAAAATACTAGACGATTACATACCATTTTGGATTAAAGAAAGTAGAAAATACAGCTATCCCTCACCTTCAAGGACATTTAGTGTCTGTTAGCTTTCAGATGGATATGAACCTTTGAAAACTTCTTTAGTTTATTGTCTTTTAGAAGATGTTAACTTATTAGCAGCAGTTAAACAAGCATATTCTGTGAAATTTTATTCATGTCCAGTTAAAGAATCGTTTTAATTTTGCAAGAAGTCAAAGATGACAAAGATTTGAGAATTTTTTTTAAAGATCTCATGACAGCAGCTGCATTTTCATTTTTTTCCGTATCAACAACCACCAAAATGGCCAAATGAAGTTTGATCATTTTATATTTTGAGGAAAAATGAAAGCCACCATCCAGCTCTGGGAGAAGAGAGCGAAGCAGGAAGGGATAGATGGATTGAGCGTGGAAGGTTGGAGAAAATGGTAGAAGATGGTGAATGCAGTTGGGATGATGTTAAAACTGATGATGGAGAGGAAGGTTAAAAGGGTGGGAAACATAGGATTAAGAGGATGGATGGTCGAAGGCAAAGGGTAGTCTCTTTCCTTTCTTATTGCTTCCCTTTTCTGTGTCTCTTCTCATTTTCATCTCTCCTTTTAGTTCCTCTCTCCCTCTTCATGTTTCCTTTTATCCCGGTTCATTCTTTCTCCTCTTTGTTCTCCTCCCTCAGCCTTTGCTCTATTCTCCTTTGCTTTCTCTTCCTCCTCCTTATCTTAACTTTCTCTTTGCTGTCTTTCAAGGCAAACGCCTGCAGCTCAGTATTTTGCTGGATAAGGACCTTGATCTCCTCCATCTTGCTGGTCTTGTAGAACCACTTCTCTGGCAGCTCTTCTGTTTTCTTCAAGCTGTTCTCCTTTGCTGTCATGCTCAATCTGGTGGATCCCCGTCTCCCTCATTTTCATCTTGACCCAGTTCTCCACGCAGTTTTCTGTATAGCAGTGCCATCATTTTAGCTCTAATATCAACTACTGCCTCCTCTATTCCCCTGGATGATGTGGTGCACCATCTTTGCTGGTCCTCCTGCAGAGCTTTCATTTCTGACACTGTCATACTGTGCCCTCATCTATTTCCTTACCTTACAGGCTTTTTGGGGGGTCTATTTTCTATATAAGTGAGGTGGCCCTATTTTTTTTTCTACAGTTCCCCTTGATTTGAAGTGTTGAATTACAACCTTGAAAAGCTGTGCAAAATGTAAATAAAAAACACAATAAAATCAAAACTTTTTTTTATAACAATATTCTCAGCATCTGTTTTGTTCTCTGAGAGTTACATATAATCACTATAAATTTGTTCATAGGCTTGTAATTACCTTGAATATGGATACTGTTTATATGTTTCAGTGTCCCTCCATAGCTGCTTCTAAAAACAGGTTTAGCTTTCCAAGGTTTGAAGTGAAACTGAAGCCAACTCCTTCCATCGCATGCCAAACATATTTGGTTTAAAATACTTCCCCTTAAATAAGGATACTGTCAAAGTCCTACATGTTTATATGCGGGCGGACAGAGTTGATTCTCAGAAGAAACGGGCTTGCTCTATATAAATTCTTATCAAGTATGCCTATGTAAGGATAACTGTGAGCATATGGTTCAAGGACACATGAAGCATTAAGTAACACTATGCACAAAGTACAACACAAAATCTGGCATGCTCTGTCAACATGACTTGAAATTATACATATTGTAATCAATTGAAGAAAATTCCATATCATTGAATACAATGAAATGGGACAAATACTGAGGCTATTAAAATAAGAAATAAAAATAACTCTTTTGTATTAAACAAGGTGAATGTTCTTCAAAACAAAAGGATTACAAGAAAAGGGTAAATAAATTTCCAATCATCGTTACTATTCATTCCTGATTAAAGTGAATTATATAAATGACCACCATAACATTGCATGGATATATGTAACTGACCCTCCTTTACAGCAATGATAGTTGTGAAAGAGTCTCACACATAAGCTGCCTTCAATGGATGTAGGACGTATGCCATACCAAAAAATCATAAAGTGTATTAAACAGAACTTCAATAGTAATAAAGCGGATTAAGTCATGTTAAGTGTTGATAAAAAGCAAACATATCGTTAATATATTCATAATTTATATTTATATTTCTCTCAAAGTGCAAAAAATAACACCTTCAAAATACGTAAATTTGTAATCTAACAGATGACCGAGCTGTCAAAGTGTACATGAAGGCAACAACGATGACGCACTCCCTACGTGGACGCACATAGCGGGCGCGGCTTCGGCTTTCAGTTCAGACAAAAGTGAGCTAACTAAACCAAACCACCTTCACTGCAACAGAGGAGTGATTACTGATAAAAACATATCTAGTCGGCAAGATGTCCGTGGTTTGTCTGAGCCGAAATGTTCTGGCTTTTAGAAATGCTGGTATGATGGTGGTAAGTACGAGATAAATTCATTTTATTCAGTATTTGGGTATATTTCTCACATGGGCTTCTCTGAGAATAATTAATGTTAAAAACTGCGTTTGTGCTGGTTTATTCGTTGTTAAACTTATGCTATCCTATAATGTATCACAACAAAATGTGTGCAGATAGCATTGTCATTGAACAAGCTGGGTTATCTAACCTTAATATCATAGTTTGCTTGTGTAAATGTTTCAAGTATCTAATTTTATACTTATTCATTTTCACAACAAATATCTTTGTCAATGTCATATACGAATGACCATAGCACAGAACAAAATAAAAGTTTTTGGTATACTGTAATATTCATATGGCTAACCTACCAACACTGAATAGACTGGGCTTTTTGGTTGTTTCCCTCCTCTTTGAAACTTAATCTAAAATGT
>JBBBVU010000014.1:21864430-21881205 GCA_037177055.1 Atherinosoma microstoma | reverse complement strand
GAGTTGGGAATATTCATGTCATCCAATCTATTGAAAGAAAAGTTGACTACAGCTGGTTATCCCACAATATAAAAAATGTCATAAAGTCGTCGTGTGTGAGGTGTCGTCTTGGTCTGATGATGTCTAAATGTCAGTTTGATTAAAAAAAAAGATTGTTTAAATACAAGTTGTCATTGAACCAGAACATTTAGTGAATGTTTCAAGGTTCAGACACCATTTGGGATTTTTTTGTGGTTATTCACCTTGTTGAGAACAGCATGTTGTACAATAAGTACTCAAACATTGACCAGGTGTATGTGTGCATTTAAAAGCATAAACAGAGTGAAATTAAGTTCACAAATAAAGGTTATAATGCATTTTGGGTACATTCTTACATCATACAAAAAGGCAAATATCCCTAACTTTTTGTGAGTAGTGTATATATTCTAGACTCAAATTTAACTTTTTCTTGTCTCCTTTTCTGATCCTAAAGGTCCTCAACCCATTCTATGTATTCCAAGTGTTCAGTATCACCCTGTGGATAATTGATATGTATTATTTTTATGCCTTATGCATATTTATTATCTCCATCATCTCTATCAGTATCTCACTTTATGAAACTCGAAAGGTGAGCGCCTAGAGAAGTACAATATCTAATATATGTTGCTGTGTTTATAAATGTAAATAATTAGTTTTATTTGATCTCACTTCGCAGCAAAGCATCACTCTCAACAACATGGCCCGGTTGGTTACTAACGTCACAATACGCCGAGACTCAGGAGGTGGGAATTTCTTTTGAGGAAGCTAAAAGAGAGCAGAATTTAAAAAATTCATAATATATTTTGTGTGTCAAACGATCAGGAGATAAAGGGAAAACAGAAAAGCGTATCATGATAATTGATAAAGAATTCGAATTGTCTTTATAAAATGAGGGTTTGGTGAAGATTTTTGTTGATTGACTACCAATGTGTCAATTCACCTTCTCCCAGAACTCAGAGTAACAAAGTTACTGTGTAGAGGTCTTCTAGAATTCTCTGGAGCAGTTTTTAACCATAGACTTTGTTAGAGTTTTTCCAATTTCCAGTTCTGTTTTAAGCATGAATGAAAAAAAAATCAAATCAGGGTCGGTTTCAGCAGGTTTTTTAGTTAAAAAAAAAAAAAGAAGTTTTTCCTGCTGTAAACTTGGGACTCCTCAATCAAATATTCTGGTTTAATTGTTTTCCCAGCGGAAGAATGCGTGAGCTCAGTGGACCTGGTCCCCGGTGACTGTCTTATCATCCCTCAGGAAGGTCTGCTGCTGCCCTGTGATGCTGCCCTGCTAGCGGGGGAGTGTCTCGTCAATGAAAGCATGCTAACAGGTAATCACCATTTTATTTATTTATTTATTTATTATTATTACTTTTTTTTACATTAATTATATGATTATTTACTCTCATTTTTGGTTGTTTAGGCAAGGCAAGCTTATTGTTTAGCACATCTCATGTCCAAGACAATTCAAACTGCTTTACATAAAACATTAAAAGAATTACAGCCGTTATAACACCTTAGCACTTTAACTGCTAAAGTGTTGATAAGAAACTTTGCTCTATTATGTGGTAGTTTACCCTGTTTTCAATTTTTATTTAAGGTTTAATTCAAAAGGCTTTTATAACTGGCCATATTTCACAACCTCGACATTGACTATAGTCAGAAATGCACCATCAGGAGGGACTTTTCACTTTCACTGATTTATCGTCCCTTAACAGTGATGTTATGTGAGTTACTTCAGGCATAAACAATTTTTACATCTTGAGTTTAGGTTTTATGTCGCTATTTTGTAAATCATTCAGAAATCTGGCAATAAAAGTGTGTGTTTCTAAATCTATTGAGAACTTGTCCAGCCAGCTTGTTTAAATTTTCCATTAAGTAATCGGTGAATAAATCTGCTCTCATCATTCCTCTGTTAAGGGGAAAGTGTCCCAGTGCTGAAAACCCCGCTGCCGGCTGCTGACAGGACGTACAGCTCAGACACTGAGCGCAGACACACACTTTTCTGTGGTACTCAGCTCATTCAGGCTAAAGGTGGAAGGCCAGGGGGCAATGGCGCTGTTGCTGTGGTCACAAGCACTGGTTAGTATAAAAAAAGTCTTGAACTATCTCTGTATTTCACTTAACAGAGATGTATTTATTTGGTGTTCATTGAGCAAGTTAAACATTCCCTGTGGAGATTTTAACTTCCACAATCTGTATAGGACAATTTTTTTGAGTATCTAGCCATAAAAACAGTCCTATACAGATAATAATAGTTGAAATCTCCACAAGAGGATGCCTATTCAGAGATGGTGCTATACGTATTCTTGCCAGTAACTTCACATACAACATATTTGTTTTAGCAATCCCAAATATGTTAGGAAATACAGCTGAACCTTAAAGATACAAACATAGCTTTTCCAGAAAAGCACAACACATCTTGTTTGTTTCTCGCGTCAAGTCAGTTCTGCTGCTTCTGTCTTATCTACAGGGTTTTTTACAGCCAAAGGTAACCTGGTCAGCTCCATTTTGTTCCCTCGGCCCATCAACTTCAGATTTTACCAAGATGCCGTCAAGTTCTTGGTCATTCTAGCTTTTGTTGGTGAGATTTAATAGTAACTACAATTTTGTTTAAGTGAATAATATATCAGTGTCATGTTACTCAGATTGTGTACTTTTTCTAATTTTGTCTTTCATGCTTCAGCGCTCATTGGCACCATTTACATTTTTGTGGTCCTCATCAGAACCAATGTAAGGACAAAATATTTTGTGGCTTGTCTATAGTTAATGACAGCTATCGACTGTATTAAGTGTTACCACTGACCTATGGCTGGGTGTGTCCAGGTGACCTGGCTGCAGTTGGTTATTAGAAGCCTGGATATTGTAACGATTGCTGTGCCCCCCGCCCTGCCTGCTGCCATCACCACAGGAACAATCTACGCCCAGCGCAGATTGAAGAATCAAGGAGTCTTTTGCATCAGTCCACCCCGGATCAACGTCTGTGGCAAGGTCTCACTTTTCTGCTTTGACAAGGTGAAGTAAGAATCTGTTAACAGATTTATTCTGTTGATGCTGCCTCCAACATAATCAGAGTACATTTGCTTTTCCAGACAGGAACTCTTACAGAGGAAGGTCTGGATGTGTGGGGAGTGATGGAAGGGGGACCTACAGGTTTCTCAGAGTTGGTTCCAGAGCCCACACTCCTGCCCCCTGGCTCCATGCGGACTGGCCTAGCCTGCTGTCACACCGTTACCCTACTTCAAGGTCAGCCCCTCGGAGACCCTTTGGAGCTCAAGATGGTCGAGTCTACTGGCTGGGTATGATGTAAAGCTTATTTTATTGGTTTCAAGGGGTTTTTGACCTGAACTGTGTTACCTGATGTTTTGCCTGACTTACCAAATCTTCTGTTTACACTAAAAGGAGCCCATTTTAATATCACCTCCCAGTACTTTAAGATATAAATAACATGCCACAATAACATACTGTGTATCTAAATTGTCAGTTTATTGTTCATGCTGCAATAGAAAAAAATGTTTGCGAATATCAATGTCAAAACCAGTATTTCTTTTTCCCTCCAATTTCCCAGACTCTACAGGAACCAGAGGGAGATGGAGATGTACTAGATAAAGAATTTGGAGGTCACAAAGTTTTGGCTGTTATGAGAGCTCCAAACCATCAACCTCAAGTTCAGGGAACAGTAAGTGTTCCCACCGTTACTTAAAGCTAGAGTTGGTAATGTTGGAGAGCTAGCAAGATTTGAAATTGGCATATCCAACAAATAAAGTATATTTCATTTCATCCTCTAAGCTCCTCCCACCAATGCTCCGTTCAAAGTTGTTCAAAGACTTTGAACGGAGCATTGATGTTGGTTTTTGTGTGTCTGCGTACTTGATTACACAGTTTCCATAAACTGTAATTTTGCCATGATGGTGTTTAACTGGGACCAAACTGGGCTCAGACCCACTGTGAACAAGGTGGTTTTACTGGGTCTGTTTATTATGAAAGTACATGTCATCTGTTCCCGATTTTGGAATGTGAGGAATATATATTGGATCTGCAAATATTGGATCTAAATTAATTAAGATATTGAGTATTTTTTTAATTCAATTTTTTCAGAGGTTTTATTTTTTTCTAAATGCATCTCAGTTATTTCAAGTTATTTCTTTTCTCTTTTTTAAAAAAAACCTCAATATTTTTCTGGTGCAGGGACCACCAACTGTCCTGCAGATTTTACATGTTTACCAGCTACAGCACACCTGAGTCAAATTATTAATTGGGTCATTAAGAGGCTTGTGCAGAACTTGACAACAAGCTGTCATGTGGATCAGGTGTGTTGCAGCATGAAAATGTCTAAAACCTGCAGGACAGCTGGTGATCCTGCGCTAAGATGCAGCATAATGGCTCTTCTCTACATTCAGGAAAAAACACTGTGTATTAGTATTTTAAATGTCTCTGTGGGTCAAGATGGAGTTTTGTACAGATGAAAAACTCTTGGATAAGTTATGTTAAGAGTATATTTACTAATCTGAGTAAATTTCCATGTTCATCTGCAGCTTTTCCAAAATTAATACAGCTAAGAAATCATCCAGAGGAGAGGGACAGATAATTTGTCAGTTAGTTAAAGATTAGTGCTTTCACTAAATGCTGGTAGATAAAGGGTGAGTATGCATTTTATATTCTTTGGATATTATAATGCAGTCCTCTAAGCAGACCATACGGCAGGCGTTGTACGGGAAATTACTCACTACAACTAAAAGTGACTTGCGACTTGACTTGGACTCGAGGTCAAAGACTTGACTTTGACTTGCAAAAAAGGACTTGTGAACATCTCTGGCTGCCACCAAGCAGGACAAGACTGCAGCGCACTGTGAGGATTGCAGAGCGCATCATTGGAGCCCCACTGATCTCTATTCAGGACCTGTACTCCTCCAGAACTCAAAGGAAGGCAGGGAACATCATAAAGGACTCCTCTCACCCTGCACACAGTCTTTATGAACTGCTCCTCGGTGCAGCCGGCTCAGGTTAGAGTGTCCCTAGGGCCCTTTGCTGCATCTCATTCCCAGCTCTCTCTAACCTCATTTCCTGTCAAGGTTATATCAAGTAAAAGGCTACCAGAGCCCAAAAATCTTTTTTTTTAAAAAGAAGAAAAAAAAGAGAAGTAAAACTGTCCGGAGTGAAGTATTAATTTTTCTCTCATTTTTGCTGTTAGTCCACCGGTGAGGCTGCGGCCATTGTGAAGAGGTTTCCGTTCTCCTCGGCCCTGCAGAGAATGAGCGTGGTGACGGTAGCCCATGGTGGCCACTCAGCTCTGGCTTTCATCAAAGGTTCCCCAGAGATGGTGGCTAGCCTCTGTCGAGATGAAACAGGTTCAGTCAGAAATCTTCCAATAGATGTGTTTTTTGTAGGAAATTTAAGGGGAATCATTTCTTTTTACTTTAATATGTAACTGCAGTTTAGTCTTTTCATTGACTTGGAATTAAATTATTTGTTCCACATACAGGTCAGTTAATGTCTTTTATTAGTGCTACATTCATTCAGACTGGGGTGCTTTGTGTTTACAGTGCCAGCAGAGTTCTTCAGCCAGCTGCATAACTTCTCCAGCGAAGGCCTCAGAGTTCTTGCGCTTGCCTGTAAGCCTTTAGATGTGAAGTCTGACTTGAAAACCATTGAACGGTAAGAATATGGACTCCCTCTCTGGCTTTTTGTAATCTGTTCCAACATTTGGCTGTGTGTTGATGCAGCTGTGTGTCGGTTCACAGTGGTGACATAGAGAAAGACATGCAGTTCTTAGGCTTGTTGATGATGAAGAACCTGGTAAAGCCTGAAAGCGCAAAAGTAATTGACATCCTGCGACTGGCACACATTCGCAACGTTATGGTCACTGGTGAGAATAATTTTGAAGCCTCTTTGTTCTATAGATCTACTTTCTTTTTTTACTAAGTTGCCAACAACGTCCATATGTCTTATTTCGTCCTTCATATAGGGGACAACATTTTGACTGCAGTAAATGTAGCAAAAAGCTGTGGGATGGTGGAATATGATGAGAAGGTCATTTTCGTTACTGCGACCCCCCACACCGCCCAGTCCATGCCCACCCTGAGATTCAGCCTGGAAGATGGAGGGGCCATAGCCACCCAAAGTTCCGCGGATTCCATCAATGGGGTTGGTCTTTCTGAGATACATCCCTGCAGTATTATGCTTAGGGTACACTGCACTGCACAAGCGCAGCACAAGGACAGAAGAGTGTTTAAATCTGGGAGGAAACTTAAGAGCTTTGAGGATTAACTCAGCACATTCAGTTACTCACAAAGGCAGTTTTGACTATAGGCAGTGTTATTCTTTAATCAATGTCAGATTATAAGAACTCATATTCACACATTAGTGCATGCAAGATTATACTAATTTCATTTGTTGACATCAGTAGACTTTTTTTTCAGGAACATGGATGAAGTTTGTTGTTGTTTTTCCTCCACTGTCAGGGTCTCTATCAGGGCGGTTTTGGCTATCACTTGGCCATCAATGGCAGGTCCTTTGCTGCCCTCTGTGACCACTTTCCCGAGTATCTCCCAAAGGTAGTGTAAAATGTATAATCCCTGGAAGAATATCCTGACCATGCGCTGCATTCAAACAATGACTTGACATGGTACTATTGCAGGTTTTGATGCAGGCCACTGTATTTGCTCGCATGGCCCCGGACCAGAAAACTCAGCTGGTCAAGGAGCTGCAGAAGTTGAAGTGAGTTTCTTTTTATTTTCGATACAATGAATAACTTGACCTGGAATTTACTGAGAGAAAAAAGGAGAAATAAAGATAGATACAGGGATCTTTAGCATATATAAAGTCTGAGGCTATTTGAAATTAGCATCTAGTGTTGGTTACAGGAAGTGCAACTATAGCACGTCTGTCCTGTCTTTAACACTTTATATGGTGGGTGTCTCTAGTGGATGTGTGTAGAACTTGCAAGTTGATATCCATGCTGTTTGATTTAAGACAAAAATAACCTTCATAGTCCACATAAGATGTTCTATGAGGTGTTTATGTTGCATTATAAATGTATAATCAATGTATAATTTTAGAATTAAACACTGCTGGACAGCACTGTTTGCTGCTTGACAGTCAATAAGATACATATCATTAATCAAATCTTGGCCATTTCTGTAGCTATCGAGTGGGCATGTGTGGGGATGGGGCCAATGACTGCGGGGCCCTAAGAGCTGCTGATGTTGGAGTTTCTCTGTCGGAAGCTGAAGCTTCAGTTGCTTCACCGTTCACCTCCAAGACTGAAAACATCAGCTGTGTGCCGCTGCTTATCAGGTTAGCTAACAGGAGGCTGATGTCTTTGAAAACTAACCAGATCTGTAAAGTTTGTTGCAGATCATCTGCTGGGGAAGTGGGGGGTGGGGGGGAAGAATACAACAAACAGCTTTTTCTGTTCTTTGTGCAGAGAGGGCCGTTGTTCTCTGGTCACCTCCTTCAGTCTCTTTCGATACATGGCATTGTACAGTTTGATTCAGTTCTGCTCCGTCCTCATCCTCACCACAGTGAGTAGCAGCGAGGGAGCTCTTCACATCCCTCACTTTCAAAGTACCTATTACTTTCTCTTCTGTCTGCAATGTCTCAAATTCATTATATTACTGCCACACATTTGGATCTACTTTATGGCACACCAGTGTGTTCAGTTTACAATATTCACTGTACTTTAATGGGAATTTCATTAGTACAAGGTTTAACCAGATGGCAGTTCAGCTCACTTTTTCTATACATTTTTGTCCTATGACCTCATTGTTACTGTTTTAATCCTATTCAGAGAAAGCTTTAGACAAGATTAAAACTAAATAAATGTTCTTTGTGTCCAGGTGAAGACTAGCATGGCTGATCTACAGTTCCTGTTTTGTGATCTTGTTCTGGTGACTTTGTTGGCCATTGTGATGGGGAGAGGAGGCCCTAGTGAAGAGCTACACCCATGCAGACCTCCAGCCAGTCTGCTGGCCCTGCCAGTATTTGGCAGCCTCTTCATCCACACATGCATGATTGTCGTGGGCCAGCTAGCTGCGTTCTTCATCACCACCACACAGGAATGGTCTGTTAAAAGTTTATGTTGTAAAGAATTATGTTTACTTTGTTTTTTATATCAAGCAAGCAAATATATCTTAAGTTAAAAAAAAAGAAAAGAAAAAAAGACCAACATCCGATCTGTACTTGATAAACTGTATGATGTGATGCATGTTATCACTTGTGGTTTTTAGGTATATTCCACTGAATTCAACTGTGTTTGGCACTCCCAATCTGCCCAACATGGAGAACACCAGTGTGTTTGACCTGTCTGGTTTCCAGTACATCATCATGGCAGTGGTGGTTACCAAGAGCTACCCTCACAAGAAACCTCTCTACCACAACGGTGAGTCGTTAGAAATTTCTAAGAAAGATGATTTAGAGTCCAAAGGCTGTCTCTGCCTTTTTTGGGTTGTTTTGTGTTATAAGTGAGATTTCTTTTAAATTGAAGCCTCAGATGTGACTTTTCTGTCATCTTTCTAGTGATCTTCCTCTGCCTGCTGTTCATCTACTTTGGGGTGATGGCCTGGTTGGTGTTGTATCCGGGCCCTTTCTTTAGCCGAATACTTGAAGTGTACAACATCACTGATATGAACTTTAAAATGCTGCTTGTTGCAGTAGCTGCTCTCAACTTTCTTATTTGTTTTGTTGTGGAGGTGAGTGAAAATATGGGGCTGTCACATGTCTGACATATTATAAACTTTCATAAAATTGGTGAGCAAGCCTAGATGTATATGCATTGCAGTACAGAAAACTGCAATACAATATAGAGAACTTTAGGGAAAAGGTATGGAATTAAGTTTTAGGATGGAGTCATCTACTTTTAATATATACTTGGGAAGATAATGAACCCTACATTTAAATTTATACAGTGTAGCAACATATAACTTTTATGAACTTTGGTCACTTAACTGATCAAATGAACAATTATATTCAGGACATCTGGAGCCAGCTCCAGTCAAAAGCAAGCCAGGAGGTGTAGCAACTGAACAGCTTGTATACTTGTATTCTGTAAAACAACTTTGCTCCGTGATTTAACCAAATCTGGACCTGTGACTACATTTATTACTCGTAGCCTCTTTTGGGAACAGTATTGTTTTTTGCCTTGTGATGTTGTAGCGACAAAAATATCAAGCATTTACTTAATATTTATGAAATATGCAATGATATAATTATAGTAAATATTTTTTAAGAAAATCACACCTGTGTTCACTATTGTTTCCATGGACACCAAACAACCAAAGCACAGTTTTATTTCATTTTTTAAACATTTTTTAATGTCATACTTTAATTTTAAATTCCTATTTATAAAATGATGCAAGCTATATTTTCAGTAAACAATGATTCATTATTTAATATTTAGAGAAACGATAAATTGTTCTCACTGCCCAGAGATGTTGTTGCTCACTTTTTTCATATTGCAGTTTAGGTTAAACTTGCACTGACCCTGTGTGGGTTTGGTCCTTATCGATTTTGGATGACCTTCAGGACTTTGAGCTACAACCTCCTGGCAATTATCTATAGTATACGTGTAGAAAGGTGTTAAATATTGTCCTGAAAAGTATCAAGTTTGTACGTAAATTGCCTCAAGTATCAACTCGTGTACTATGCTTGCTCATTAACAGTGCTAATAACAATTATTTACTACTACCTACCATCGAGTCCAAATCTATTTCAAACAGAAAATCTTTAAGTGTTTACCAAAATTTTTTTCTTCCTACAGATTCTGATAGATTTCGGAATTTTGAACTGCCTTCGGCGGCTTCGTGGGAGGCGTCCATCCAAGAAACAGTACAAACGTCTGAAGGTCCTCCTGTCGGACTCTACATTATGGCCACCACTTAATCAAACCCTGTTCCCCACAAACAACACAGTCATCTCCTTCAGCTAGCATCTGCCTGGCTGTTATTGGACGATATGTCCTCCGGGCCAAATGATGTTGGACTTCTGAACAACCCCAACTTGATCAACAACAATGCAAAATCGTGTTTACCTGTAGTAATAAAGAAAAATATTTTTATTTAAATTGGTCTGACTTTTTGTATGTTTTCATGCAAAGTAATGACCATGCACCATCATGAAGTCACATTTTTAGTAAATCATTTTATTTGTTATTTACAGGCATTTTGAGCTCTGCTAAGCCCATCTGTTCCTGCTCTGCCACTAGATTTCTTCAACTAAAATCTTGAAAATATTCATTACTCCCCATCAAATATTTTCAGTTCTTTGAACTAAAGCAATAAAATCAACAACCAGGAAGTTAAGATGATACAGGAGGCACAAGCTGAATTCAACCATTAACCATAAGAGCCTTTTTGTATTGACTATGTTGCACCACTAAATATGGCTTTAAGATCTCCTCTGAACAATTAAAGGTAAAACATATGACATCTGTTGGGCACAATGATCCTGGAAAGCCATGTTGCCAACTCCTCTTGTCCTCAACATCCTGCTGTTTTGCTCCATTTTAGCAGTGAACCTCCTTTTACTGGACAATCTTACCAAAAAGTGACGTTACCGTTGTGGGACCAAGATGCAAACAATGACAAACAAAAACATTCAGCATTCATTTACCTTGAGACATAGACATCATATCAGTTATATTTCACTCTACAGAGCACCGTTTCTAAGTGCCAATCCAAGCTTAAATACGGACAAAAGTTGTCTTAGTAATCGAACCAGCTGGAAAAATACAATCTTAGTTCATTTCATTCATTCATTCATTCAGTCTCGTTCACATAGACCTGAGTTCCTACGTGTTGTACTTCAGAGGAGGACATGAAGAAACACTGCTAGCAAAGTGGAGACGTGACAGAGGCTTGTGAAGTACAGCAGAAAATTCAAACTACCATCCGACTCATTTAAATTGTTTTCAACACCACCTTTCAAATAATAACATCTGAGTTTAATTTTAAAAAGGGCTTTTGGTTCATTTCATTTTAAATACTGCTGACACTTTTTTTTTGTTTTGTTTTTTTTAAAAAGGCAGAAAAGCTACTAAATTTTTTTTCCATTTAAATCCCCTTTCTCCTTTTCCACTTTTTTTTCTTTTAGTTTTAAATAGAAATGAAGTGACAGTCCAAGGAAGACAGCTGAAAAGCTTCAAATAAAAACAAAAACAAACCGTAAACAGAACTTTTCAGATATACAACCTGAAACATTACCCCCCCACCCTGTTTTTAAAAACAAATGGCAATTCGTATCCAAGGGATGCACTGATACATTGAACAGTACAGTTGACTTTCAATAAGATACTATATGCTGCAGCCCAGAGTGCATGTTTGAACTTTGTGAGAAAACCAAAATGAAGCTTTTACTCCGTCACCACATTACAGTTGAAAAACTGTTTTGTATTTCATTACAATTGCAGATGTTACATTGATTTTCTTTTTAAGATCAATAAATAATGCTGGTTTAATAAAGATATTCTTATTGTAGAAGACCTATAATCGGAATTCATTAGATATCAGTGCATCCCCGGTTTTGATAAAGACAAGTGAGAAAAATAAAAATGTTGTGAGCCATCGTCTGAAAAATTAAAACTACAAAAGGTGATGTCTGGTATTATTGCTGGGAAGAGACTGCTGCACAAGAACCAGCGCATCTAGTTTTGATATGGCCCCTCGATCATCTCATCTCTGAACCATTCTTTGTTCAAAAGTCTTTGCTTCTGCCCATCTGGCATCCTGAAATGGAGCCGTTGGGGTTCAGAAAAAGGAGCGAGATGAAGGTGAGGGGAGTCTCTTAAAGGGGGATCATCACAGTGAGTTCAGAAAATGTCCATAATCACAGTGCCAAACAGACTGGAGTGGGGAGAGAGGAGAGCACATTTCCATTTAACTTCCTCTTGGAGTTCCTCGCTTCCTGACAACTCCATATGACTGCGAGAGGGAAGATAGGGCAGCGATGCAGTCAAAGTCACAACCCATCTGGTACATGGAAACTGGAGGAAGGAAGTTTTAAGAATACAGTACTTTGATCTCAGGTGGCCCTTCAGCTCTCTCCCCGTAATGACTCAAGTCACCCTTGAGGCCCACTTATCTGTGCTGTCGGAACCCGTGGGTGCCGTCTGGGCCGGCAGGTTGCCGGACCGTGTGATTGTTTGATCTGGTGTCCTCTGAAGGCAATGTAGAGTTATTGCGCCCTGGTCTGGCAGAAAAAAAGGAAACAAGATTAAATTAAAGACAGCAGCTTTCCCCTTTCACCAGCTACTAGACAGAAGCTGCTCACAACTTGTTCCCAGTTGGCAAAGTTCAGCAGCAGGTCTTGTTTTCATGGACATCTCTTTTTCCTGAGCTGTCCCAATTACCGAATCCCTGTGGTTTCACATCAGAAATGTCTTGAGTTCAGTGTTAGCTCAGCTTTAGGAACTTTACCTTCAAATTATAAGTTTGAACAGAACTTTAGAGTCCAACCTATCATGTAACTTACACTACTCATAAAAGGTTAGGGATATATGTCTTTTTTTATGATGTCTGAATGAACCTAAAATGCACTATAAACTTTATTTGTGAACTTAATTTCACTCTTTACGCTTTTGAATGCAGACATAGAACTGTTCCATGTTTAAATAATATGAAATGGAGGAATTACCACGGCATTATTCTACTTAAATGCCTTACATTCATGATATAATATCAGAGTAGCGTCAACATTTTTTTTTTTTGTAAATTTCACTCGAATGCTGAAGATCCCTAACTTTTTGTGAGAAGTTTGTGTTGCTCGCTTATAAATTAGTTTGAAGAGTAGAATTTCCTTTTATCCAGTTACTCAAATATAGGTAAAAAATATATAAGTCAAATATAGCTACATTTCAGTCTACTCCTACCAAGCTAACCCTTGTCACGCCAACAGACAAAAACAACTTATCTCAGCCAGCTGCAGTCTGTTTAATGAACCCTAAAGTAACATCAGAACAGGAACGCAGCAAAATTTATCGCAGTCTTATTAAAATGTGAGTTGTAATTTAAAAAACCAAAAAGGCCAAACAAGATGGTCCTGTTCTATAGAGCAGTGGTTCTCAAAGTGGGGGTCGGGACCCCCACGGTGGTCGCAAGATCATTTCAGGGGGTCGCCAGATAATTGTACAAAATATATAACCTACATTTATCAAATAAGTTTGGGATTTTTATCAGGGCCGTCAAAATTAAATCATTAAAAGCAAAAAAATCTAAAATTAGAACCTATAATGCATAAATCCATTTTAATCCTCCTTATTTATTTAGACTGACAGTTTTCAAGCCTTATATTTAAAGGATCTAGCAGGATGACACATTTGATATCAAACAAATAATCATTGCGTCGCAAACACCAATGTATGTTATTTTGGGGCTTCATGGCTCAAAAAGTTTGAGAACCACTGCCTTAGAGATACAAGTAAATACTTAACAGCTAATGACTTTCTTTACTGGAGCAGAAGACAATGAAAAGACCATTTTACTTTTTTGTATGAATATTTAGCTGTCAAGAAGAAAGATTAAGGACTCAGCAAAACATGGTACACGGGTACTGAACAATACCCTTAATGGGTCGATAGACTATCAATTCTAACAATCTGTCTCTGTATTCCAGTGCTGTTCAGAAAGACTTTCTAAGGCTGTCTACAAACGTCCAAGCTATGGCTGATTATTACCTGTCAGTGTTGGGTTTGTCCTGAGGTGTCTCCTCTGGGCAGGCACTGCCCAGTATTCTCTTCCTGGCCTCTGCATATTCTGCTTCTCGCTGGGCCAGTGACTTGACCTGTGGTGTGGGCCTGTTCTGGTTCATGGGTGATCCCAATGATCCATTACTTGCAGGCCGTTTCAAAATGCGTATCTGAGTAGGTGGTGCTGCTGGTAAGGAGTTGTCTTGTATTACCATGGTTGTCTTTAATGGAGATCGTGAAGGATTACTTGTTTCCCTGTGTGGGGAAGGAAAAAGTTACATACCTGATACAACATGAACATTATTTTAAATTGTAAGCATATTTGTAGAGTTGTTTTTTTTGTAATATTGTTTGTTGTTCACATGTACTTACAGTTATAAGCAGTTAAATATAGTTATCAATGAATAGAAGAAAACATATAATCCATACACAGATATTTCTGGGTCATTTTGGGGTCTTACTTTTCTTTCTGGCTGATCCGAAGCTTCTCCTCTAGCCGTTTTTCCATTTCCTGTGGGAAACGTAGTGAAAGTGCTTATGTAAACAAACATCACTGACATGGGACAGGAAGAGGTACAGCAGGTACTAAGTCAGAGTGGATGGGGAGAGCAGGATTCAGTTACAAGCTATTTATACATGTGAGGACAGCTGCCAAGTCATAACACTGTGTTCAGTTAGCGAACATTAGATATGTTACCAGCGAAAGGTAAAAAAAATAAAATAAAAATCCAATTAAACTAACTTAAGTACAGACTAACCATAACAAATAGTTGTTTAATTGGCCTATAAGTTCAGTCTGAGGAATTACTGATGTTCTGGTTGGTCATGTTCTTGATGTCATTAATTAGCGATAGCCTGCCAAAATACTGTGACGTTGGTTAGCTAATGTTAGCGGAAAGTAGCAGCTTACCAGTTTGGCAACTTTCACGCAACCCGAATACTAGTTGATAACACGGCCTACCTGCCTGCTCCTTTAAGCTACAGCAAATCAAATTAGTTCAGACAGCTATTATCACCAATTTAAGCCAAGCTTAACAAAACACGAACGGTTATGTACTAAAACATTTTTTACAGACACTCATTTACTTGTCTAGCTTGTATAGCCAACTTATCTTCACTTATTAACTATCGTTTTCAACAAATTTCAAATTATTACAGTACTGGTCCTCGTCTACGGAATGCTTAAATTGTCACCACTACGAGAAGGAGTCGCTAGTAAACATAATTTTCTAAAGAGTTTTTAGTTAAGAAATGTAAGCCGAACTGAAAACGAGACAAGCTTGGCTCACGAGAAGGGACTTGGCTGTCTGGTACGATGTGTGTTTTTTTCTAGTAAGCAAACCAAAATGTAATTGACACAGTTTCAACGTGACCCTGGCAATGACTAGCTAACGTAGCATTGCGTTAGCTAGCACCAATCGAACTCTCATTCCTTGGGTTTAGCTAGCCTACGTTGCCATATTAGTTAGCTCACCAACGTACATACCGGACATATTAACGTTAATTCATCCGAAACAATGAAACAGCTAACGTCGCTTGGATAGTTAAGTTTGTGTTCAGCCTGAGCAACCTGCTGAGTAAAGCTACTTGACTCGCAAAGTTTTTTCTAAAACTAGCATTAGCTGTAGCCACATTGTTGGCCCGTGGTGGGAGTCGCTAACACGAAACAGCGTTAAGATAACTTCTACAAGAAACCTAGGCGTTGTATAAAAGAATCCACAAAGCATACTCGTCCTCAGCTAAAAGTGTACAATGTCCCTTGTTATTTACCCCACTATCGGCAGCTTCCTCCCAACTTTCAGCGATCTCCTCATCCATGTTTCATTTTGCACAGACACGCTGTGGAGTTGGCTGCACGGAGCTCCTCCAGATGATCCGCCTCCGTTGTCTACAGACTGTGACATCACTCTGGCGGAGTTCCCCAGATCAAGATACCCCACATAACAGAGGAAGCAGGCCACAATATGACATTTCACAAAGTGACATCAGCCATCTTATTTATTATCTATCATGTATATGTATATATGTTCTGTATGACTGGCGTGTTGAATAAGGCGCACTACAAGTACTTCCTTGTTAGCCGTGGCCCTCCCTCCCTTCCTAATTCAAAGAGTACATGTGACACAAGAAATTTACCTTGGCAACTTAAGGAAATCTATTATTTTCTTCAACAGAGCCCATCTGGACAACTAAATGCATGTTAATCGATGGTAATTTAAGCATAAGTTTTGAAATATGTTAAGACCATTTTTTTAAATGTCAAACATTCTTCTGTCATTCAAAATAGTCTACTCTGAAGCTGCACATTTAGATTAGAATTATCTCACTTTTGTATTGAGTTTTTTCTTTTTTGCGCTGAAAACGGAAGGATAACATTTATAGCAACAGCATGCTGCAAGATCAAAGTCACGCGTGCGCTCGTGCAAGGTCTGCTCCCAAACATCAGCCTCAGTGTTGATGTTAATCTGATCTCTGACAGACCTGCTTTATAATTTATATGAATATCTTTAAAAATGTTGTTGGTACATGGTAAAGTATGAGTTTATAGGCTATGAGTTTGGCTGGTAAAACACACTTTTCTTTTTTCTTTTTAAAGGGTCTGATAAAGGAATTTATTCATCTTTGTTTATTTATTTTATCACATCCTCATTATCAGAGTTTTGTTCTCATTGTCAGATTTTGCAGTCAAAGTTATTTTGGCCAAATGCACCGGGTCTCACCTGGACAATAATCAAAGTGCACTTAAACTGCAAACTGAGTTGCTTGTCTTTTTGTGGCCGGAGATGTTTCTGTTTTATGGACATTGGTTATAATGTGACCAATGTGATAAAACTGCATTGATTTTTATTATCATGTAATGGTATTAAGGCAAGGCAATCTTATTTGTATAGCACATGTCCAAATCCATTTAACGTGCTTTGGGCCTACATAAAAATACAGCAGGGTGTAGAAGAAGCAAAAAGTACTTAAAAGAATGTAAAAAAAAAACTAAAAAAAACTGGGTGTAAGAGTGTCTTGGGATCAATAAAGTATCTATCTATCTATCTATCTATCTATCTATCTATCTATCTATCTATCTATCTATCTATCT
>JBBBVU010000014.1:21843811-21858712 GCA_037177055.1 Atherinosoma microstoma | reverse complement strand
TTATATTATATTATATTATATTATATTATATTATATTATATTATATTATATTATATTATATTATATTATATTATTGTTGTTTCACCCCGGAATTTAATAACCGTTGCAAACGCGCTAAGAGACTTCCGGTTAGCTAGAATACCACTGCGCGTTACTCAGGTTTGTTTAGCCAATTCATTTGCCCGTTCAATAATTTGACCATTCTTTGCTTTTCGGCTTGTAAATAGAGTTATACATACCATTTTATGATCCGTGAGTTATAGCTGTGACGTCTGTGTTATTTTCCTCTGCTCATAATTGCATACTTGGCTACAGAAGTTGTTTAGTAACGGAAACCAATGCTAATTATGCTAACATTTTCTAGCTAACGTGTTAGCATCAATTGCTTGAAGCACAACTCATGGCTGGATGATAAGTAATGGGCATTGCTACCAATTTGTCACTTGTGATCACATGTTTTACAGCCTTATAGTCTGTTAACTGGTTCTGTTCGATTTCAGTCAATTGGTCGGGTATTTAGCTGACTTAGATACCAAATGTGCCATTGTTGTTGTACCGCAGTGTGGAAGACCAACACAACTTACTATGCAAGTACTGGAAGCCTGGTATTTGATATGTTCAAATGAAATGAAACCAAATTCATCAATTTGATATAAAATGATAGATTTCTCAAAATAAATGGAATCAGCACTAAGATACTGTTGAGTTACTATACGGTTTGTATAATAATGTAATAGATAAAATACATTTATTATAATAATTGTGCACTTATTGTAGGGGAAAGTATCCAACTAAATAATGAAAAGCATACATTATGACTACAGGAGATCTTTGTGTTTTCTGCTGTGTGTTCATGGCTGAAATAAAAACAAGCTGAAATATTGTACTCCTTGTGTGTCTCTGTCTGTCTCGCTGTCGTGAAGCAGGCGGTGGAGAGTGGACGCTGATGGGGGACGAAAAAGAGACCTGGAAAGTAAAAACTCTTGACGAAATCTTACTGGAGAAAAAACGCAGACGAGAATTAGAAGAGAAAACAGATCCTAAGCGCCAGAAAAATGTAAAGTATCTTAAAGAGAGTCATTTTTTACCCATATTACACAGGGATGCTGATACATTGATGTATCCAAAATATTAATTCATTTTTGTTTTCATTACTATCTTGTGTTTTTGTCAACATAATTGTTAAATGTTCCATTTTTCACATATTTTTCTTCAGTGGCTTTTGCAAAAAGTGAATGCAAAGACAGTTCTGGTTAAACAATTTACTTTTTATGTCGTTGGGTTTTTTTGTTTTGTTTTTTTAACAAGAAACTAGCTAGAATTGACTAAACATAAACATTCCAGATATTGTTGAATGAATATTATTGCTTTATATTCATTATGCGGAAACTGCAACGGTTTCTAGCTTTAACCACAAATTTTGTTCTTCCTGTTTTGCACAGTTCCCACAGGGCCTTGTTTCACAGGCGGATGATCGGGAAGCCAAACGAGACACTCCGGAGGAAGGAGAACTACGAGATCAAAGGATGGAAATAACAATTCGTAATTCCCCGTATACACGGGAAGACTCAACAGAAGACAGGTACTTGAAGTTGAATTATACAAGTTTAAGTTTTGTATTAGCTCAACTACCAATTAGAAAAGGTTTAGCTTAATCAATTTTCTTAAGTGCTTGCTCTGTAAAGGCTTACAGTGTTTTCTTTTATTTCTGTTAGAGGGGAAGAAGATGAATCGCTAGCAATCAAGCCTCCACAGCAGGTTGCAAGGAAAGACAAATCTCACCACAGAAAAGAGGAGAAGAGAAAAGATAAGAGACGTCATCGCAGTCACTCTGCTGAAGGAGGTGAGGGAGTGTTCCTAAACTAGATGAATACAAAGCTGGTTTACAGCCAAATGTAACATGTTTCTGACAGTTTATTTCAGATCTGCTTGCATTCATGTTATTTATTTGTTTATTTTGACCAAAATAGGAGGGAAGCATGCACGACCCAAAGATAAAGAAAAAGAGCGAGAGAGTGACCGCAGGAAGCGTCAGTGGGAAGAAGACAAAGTCCGGAGAGACCGGGAACGGCAGAAACGAAGGGAACAGGCCATGGCTCATTCACGCAGAGAGAGGTTAGCACGAACCCTGGAAAAGTATTAGGGCACATTCCCACTGCAGCTGTTTGGTCCGCTTTAACCGAACCGTGGTCCACGGATAGTATGATTCGTTTGGTGCAGTGTGAACACCAACCACACTCTGATCCAGACCAAAGAAGCGGACTCTGGTCCACCTGAAAGCCGGGGGTCTTGGTTCACTTGCAAATGGACTATCCAGTGGAACAAATAGAAAGTGTATGGCAACCGCAATAAATCATCGGGAAGAAGAAGGAAGTGATGCAGAGTATTGTTAGTATTGGAGGGAAAAAAAGCTCACAACGTGTGTTCAGAAAAACATATGTTCTCCACACCACAATAAAATTAGGAACCCCAAAACCAAAGTCCTGCACGGGCCCAATTTCGCCAACCTGCACCCACCTGAATCCACAACACAACCTGCACTTTAACACATTAGATAATTGTAAAAAAAAAAAACTTCCCTCCCTATGTTGCATTACTTTTCTTAATTGTTCATATATTTAATGTGATTCTGTTGTTTTGTCATAAAACACTTATCATGTCCACAAATTAGGGTTGCCTAATGAAAAAAAGAGACAAAACCCCCCCCAAAATTCCCATGACCTGCCTGCAGTAATAAATATCCGCCCCCACCCGTTATATTTAATCTACAAAATTTCAACCTGGTTTTCTTCTTCCTGCTTTTTCATTATTGATTAGGATGTTTTGGGAAGTACTATCGTCTAGCGAGCGAGCAGTGACATTGTCCAGGTGGTTTGGTCCGCTTCCGGTAAGTCCAGTTTGAACACAAACCAAACCAAAAGAAGATGTGAAAACTTTCGGAAATCCTCGTCCAATCGAGTCCCCGGACTATCCCGGTGTGAATGTCCCCTTAATCTCATGTTTAGAAAACAAACACGACTTTAAATGTGAATACCATCTTTTTGGATGCCAAGACCATTGCTGCCTTATTTGAGATATGTTACGACCCCTATTGGGTCTAGGCGTGAAAAAGGGGTGGTAACATAAACTAAACAGAGACAAGGTATAAAAAGGTAAGTGATTTATTTACAAAGTGCTAAACTACTAAACAAAACCCAATATACACAAAAGAAAAACAGTCTCTGAACAAAAATGGCTAAACAAAAGGAAAACTCAAAACATCCTGTGACAGGAGAACAAACTACTACTTCTAACCAAAAACAAAACAATTCAAAGTTCTCAAGTTTCTTAGGAAAAGACCACAATACAGCTCTGAGCAATTCAAGGTCTGGCAAGTTGTGCTCCTGCTGAACACAGCTGCCCTGAATGATGGTCGTCAGGGGTTTATGTGCTGCTGGGTCTTCAGGACTGGCCAATCGGAGAGGTGTGTGAGCTGAGGGCGGCCAATCCTGGAAGGGTTGATGACACGGGAGGGTGGAGCAGAGTGATGATGATGGAAGGTGGCAAGCCGATCCAGAGGAGCAAGGGCAGAGTTCATTCACTTAATGTCCTTACAGGCCTAGGGCTGTAACAGATATTATTTGAAAAATAGCCAGCTTTTACCATTAACATAATGAAACATAATTAAGTAATATTTTTATTTTTCTGAGATTAATTGCAGGTCATTTTGCATTTTTTTCAAAAGCATATGAAGTCATTTAATAATTGGATAGAGTGGTAGACTATTACTTTAGGGCTATAATGGCTTTTGAAATAAAGTTTACTGGTTGTGTAAACATATGGACAGATGTTTATTGAACTGTAGTGCCCTTGCTTTAAATGACAGGGATCGACTGGAGCAGCTGGAGCGCCAACGTGAACGGGACAGAAAGCTTCGTGAGCAGCAAAAAGAGCAATGGGAGATGAAGGATCGGGAGAGAAGGGCTGAAGAACGGCGCAGAAGGCGGGAAGGTAAGTAACTACCTCGCTGGACATCAAATGTTTTATTGATTGATTGTTTGGTTTTTACCCTTTGCATAGTGCCAGGTAACAATGTCCATTATCTGTATTTATGCTATTGAGCTAAGATAACACTTTACTAATAGTCACGTTGTTAAAACAGAATGATATAAGAAGTAAGAAAATGTATCCAGAGATATTGTCGGGAGAAACCTGCAGCAATATTTAATAATAGATTCTTTTTTCCATCCAAAGTGGTGTCTCATCATCGAATGCTACCAGACGAGTATGAAGACAAGCCAAAACAAAGCCACCGCAGTCGTAGTCCCACTCGTTTTCCCCGGGACAGGTCTGAGCACACTGAACCACGGAAAAGTGCGCGTGAGTTTACCATCATATTTGTGTGTCTCTCAACAAGGGATTACTTGCATTTCAGTGTAGCTCACACTATGTTTTTTTTTATTATTATTATTTCTTCAGCATCAAAGGAGGAAAAGCCAGAGATCAATGACCTGCTTGCAGACCTCCAGGACATCAGTGATACTGAAAGGAAGACTAGCACTGCAGAATCATCAGTGGGTAAGGCATGATGTGATTGGACTTGTAGTAATCTATGACAGCTTGGAAATCATGCTGGAAAAACTACACTAAAATCAGACTCGCCTTTATTATCATTGTTGTTAAACAACAAAATAGAATAGGATAGTAAAGAAATAAAATAAAAATATTGTTCATACATAATAGTGCAAATGCATGTATTAAAACTAAAAATAGAGGGGAAATAGTGCAAATTAACAGCTCAAACAGGTGGTTACTGGGATGAGAGAGAGGAGTCTTTGATGATGTTTACAGTTCTGCTGAGGTAGCGAGAGCTGGCGATGTCCTCCAGAGAGCATCCCACCATCCTCTGGGCTGTGTTTATCACTCTCTGGAGCGGTCTCCTGTCCGCTGCTGAGCTCCCTGGATACCACGCTGTGATGCAGTACACCAGGATGCTCTTTATGGTGGCTTTGTAGAATGTCACCAGCAGCTTTTCCTCCAGGTTGTTCCTCCTGAGAACCCTCAGGAAGTGGAGTCGCTGCTGGGTTTTCTTCACCGCCGTGCTGTTGGCAGTCCAGGAGAGCTTAATCTACAGCTACAACTTAATCAAATAACAAAGTGTTTACTCAGGCAAAAAAAACCTTAAACATAATCTTTTTTCCATAAAATAACATGTTTTTTGTTTAGTTTTTTTAAGTACACTCTCTGCATTAAAAAGTGCCACTCTACACTATTACCTGAGTTAGTATGTGGGGATCTGTGAATATACAAATGAATCTTTCCATCACATTCTGTCACTTGTGTGCAGCTCTCCTCAGGCTTGAACTGCCAACACCACTTTGTAATTTCAGTTTTGTGGTTTAATTGATTTAGTTTCTTTCTCTTTATACCGCTCTCACACTACCTTTGCCCTGTTTAGCATCAGGATCAGGGTCTGATGGAGAGGAAGATGAAGATGATGAAGAGGAGGAATCCAGCAGCCAGAGTGAGGGTGAGGAGGAGGAAGAGGAAGAGGAGGGGGAGTCCGTTTCAGGGTCGGGACGGTCTGAACAGAGTGCAGGTAAAACTTTTATCTTAATGAATTTTTTGAGTATCTTGTGACTCTGTTAAGTTCAGTGACATTGGATCAACTCAGAGGCTTTGTTTCTTTCAGAGGATGTAAGTGAGGAAGAACAGTCAGAGGAAGATTTTGAGGACGAGAGGGAAAACGGAAACCACATACCTGCAGGTGAGTAAATCACAGATTTTCTGTACTTTTTTTTTTTAGAGCTGACTGGGAAAGCAATAGAAATGAATTGAATGTTAAACTTTATTTATGTCTCTGAGCAAGTGACACAAAATGTTGTCAGGAAGGCCAAAGCCCTGTCCCCCCAGACCTTACCCTCTGTTTTCACTTCTGTTAGGTAGACACTCAGCCAGGTACATGGTGAGCCATTTGGACGGCTAGATAACCACTACCCTAACCTACCTGTAATATTGCAAAGCTGGGGGGTACAGTCAAGAAGAGGAACTGGGATGGGCCATAAATCTTCTGACATGGGTTTTATGAGATCATTAAAAAGCAGCACAAAACTCTGATATTTTCCCAAATAGTAGTGACTGAGAACAGTCATGTGTAAGATGGCAGCAGCAGAGAAACATGTCACCATGACAACAAAGGCAGATGCTGAGGGAAAATAAAGTCAGCAATCATTTTTATATTTTGGTCATCATTACATAGTAAATTTATCTTGATTTACAGACAGTCATTTTAAAGTTATTTTTAGACATTTAGTTTTAACCAGTTAAGTTCTCGTCTTTCTTACGGGACATCACTGTTCCAAGAGACATGTTTATTTTAAGAGACAGTAATCCTGGTTCTCAAATAGGGATGTTCTTCTGATGCCATTTATTTCTGTCTTATACCGAATTCCGATACGTGAGGTTAAGGTATCTGCCGGTACCGATGCGATACCAGTGTTTTTTTATCGAGAGGTCTGTTAAATTTATTATTTAAATGAATTATTTTTATGATATACACTGATATGATGATGTTGTTACTACTGTTCAATGGCCAAGCATAGGTTAAACTATAAAACATGAATGAACACATGAAAACAATGATTGCCACAGAACTTTCTTTTAAATTATTGAGTAGAACTCAAAACAAAGAATTTCCACTTAAGAGTCTTGGAACTGGACTTGCAGTGAACGTTTTCTACGACAGACAGAGGCTGCTCATCCAGGACAATAAATTGTAAAACTTTGTCATTGCTGCAGCTTTCTGTGTTTCTTTTGCGAATTTCTTGCAGTTTTCAAAAGCATTTGCCAGTGTTTGTTGTGGCGGCAGTTTGTTGCGTTTTTCCATTAATCCTTTAAAACCAGATGCTGTCGCGCTGTCAGGAAGTGACATTCTTTGAAATACTGTAAGTCTTAGACCATGTCATTATCACCGTTATTCCAATGGATGCTGAAAGCTGAGAAGCATAACTTTTCACTGATACACTGCACATCATGGTAATGGCATCGCTGCCACTTACAGTAATAATAAATGAATGCTAAAACATATTGTAACTTATCGTGTCTGTGTGTGGTGGTGTTAGTGAGGTTTGGCAGGAAAAAAGGATTATGATTCCATTTCCGTGGTAACGGATGGTGTTTAGACAGAAATACTCGCCAATCCCGATCCCCTTAGTTTGGCAGGATCAGCGATTTATTTCCGATGCTAATACTGGCACTGGCCCAACTCTATTCTCTAATAAAGTTCTGCATTTCAAATAGCAATTTATATATATGTGTGTATGTTAAAAAATTAAAAAAAGAAATTATGTAAGTCCTTGGCTCTCTGAATCAAAATCACATCTGGTGCAGGTTTGGAGGGACTTGGAGGAATGTGGACAGAGCCAGATAAACAAACAAAAAAGAATCTTCTTCAGTAATAGTATTAGGATTTAAGAGTCAGTTTAGATGGATGAGTTGTGAGAGTGCATGAGTTACATTTCTGTCAGTAAAAGCTTTTTCAGCTTTGTCTGCTGTACACCTAGGGTTTTTGTTTCTACTTATTCTATTGAAGGTTATTAAAATGCTTTCCAAGAATCCTCACTGCAGGTTTCTTGAAAGCTTAATCTGTGGTCCAGAGGCTAAGTAGCATGTTGCTACATTTTTTTGTATTTTTTTTATTAGTAACAGTGAATATATGAACTTTCTTTCAATGTGTACAGAATTTATTTTTTTGTTTTTCAGATATTTTGTAGTCACGATTAATCCTTTAATGGGCTGATAATGATGAGAATTTTTATTTTCATGTTGATCGAGTCGATGCACCAGAGTCGTAGCTGTGGCTGGGCCTCGTCTAAATTCTAGCACTTTTTTTTACATTTCTTTTTATCAAACACACTTTACAAAGTTTTAACTGACTTCAATCTTTGTGTAGTTGTACCAGAGTCCCGTTTTGACCACGATTCAGAAGAGAGTGGTGAAGACATGGAGGAAGAGGAGGAGGAAGAGGATGAAGCTGGGGAAGGTGACCCCACCCCTCACTCTCAAACTCATTCACGCTCCCCCACCCCTGAAGAAAATTATATCCCAGACTCTCCTCCAATTTCCCCTGTGGAACTGAAGAAAGAGCTGCCCAAATATCTGCCTGCTTTACAGGTGAGCGTCAACACAACAGAAGAACAGCCTTCGTGAGTCAGCAAGTGGTATGATGTGGTTCTGAATTACATTTTGTGTTCAGGGTTGCCGTAGTGTTGAAGAATTTCAGTGTCTGAACCGAATAGAGGAGGGAACCTATGGTGTGGTGTACAGAGCCAAAGACAAGAAGACCGGTGAGGAAATAAACACAGATACATTTACCTTTTAGGGATTCCAGCTGTGTTTATAGTTAATAATCATGACATCCTGTCTGCAGATGAGATTGTTGCCCTGAAAAGGCTGAAGATGGAGAAGGAGAAGGAAGGCTTTCCCATCACATCTTTAAGAGAAATCAATACAATTCTGAAAGCTCAGCATCCAAACATTGTCACAGTGAGGGTGAGAGAACTTGAAAGTATCAACTTTTTTGTTTTGTTTTTACAGTCTCAACCAAAGTTTTTAGGATCAGTTTAATGCTTCTTCCACATTTCCAGGAAATAGTTGTTGGAAGCAACATGGACAAGATTTACATTGTGATGAACTACGTAGAGCATGACCTAAAGAGCCTGATGGAAACCATGAAGCAGCCTTTCCTACCAGGTAACATCTCAGTGTTCAGTTGTAATCCAAAAGTAGAAAATGTATTCGGAATTAAAAGGGGACATAGTATGGAAAAAAAAAAAAAAAAAGAGTCTCTTTTTGAGTCCATATATGTGCTTGTAAGAAGTTACTACCAACTCAAAAACTCACAAAAAACACAGTATTTACATTGAATTTTGTTTTAGGACTCTCACTGCTGCGATGGCTCTGTATCCACAATCCAGATATTTGTAGTTGTAAGATGAAAACTGTACTATTGTTAATTTAATTGCTCAATTTTTTGTCACCTACTTGTTCAGTGAGCCATTCAGATTTACAGGATAAAGATATCAGTTTCTCTCCTCACTGTCTCCGCCTAGCTGTAACTTCAGAGGATGCCTCATTCACTGTACCTCAAGTGGGAAGTTTAAACTCTTTTACTCTTGTTTTTTTCCTTTGCTTTTAAAATCAAACCTCAGCATTAATTATATAAAATAAGATGGCTTATATGCTTTATCAATATTTTATTTATTGTTATATAACATCACAAAGAAATCTGATTGCTAGTTAGAAGTTAGAAATTCCAGTTTCCCATTTGCCATTGAATAGACTATCAATACTGCATTGACAGTAGTTGTTACAAAAGCAAACACTGGTGAAATATTAGCCATATAAGCAATAGTCCTTAATATTAGCTTCGAATAATGTAAACAAAACACAGAAAAGTGGAGTGACAGGGAAGTCCTAAGTTTATGGAGCCAATATGTTACGGTTTCTTAACCGACCAGCAGCTGTTATGTTCTGTGGTGCATGTCTTTACAACAGTTCAACTCGTAACTTGCGATGAGGCTAAGCTTAAAAGAGTGGTCTGTAGCCCACCAACTGTTTATGGTCCTACTTATGAGAGAAATGTAAGTATTTGACAATAGAATTGGGAGTGAACTATTTATCTGTCAATGTGGTGTGTGGTTGAGCTCTGAGGCTATTTACATGCTATTTTAATAACATACTCCAAGGGTTATTAAGTACTACAGAACTCAATAGAGGCAGACCCTGAGGAAAAGAGTAGCAGAGTGGAGTCATTGTTCACTCAATGCCCCCAAAATGATCTGGTTTGAATAGAGGTTTAACCCCTTAAAAACTTGCCATTAAAAACAGATTTTTAAGGATAAAAGAATTTGTTGACCAAGTATTTTACTGGACTTCTTTCACTGGACCCTTACTGATGTAAAGGGACCATTATTGTTGTATCATTTGTTACTGGAGTAAAGTATGGCTTCAAAGATAAATTGCATTTGCTACTGATCTGAAATGAGTGTTTACTGAATGTGATTCTAGCCTAGGATGGTATACACCATTTAAGTCCCAAGAATCTTAGCTTTCTAATGGTGTATAACGTGTAGGTACTTGAAAGGGAGACTGAGTAAAATACATTCGTCATGTCCCACCCATGGGACGTGTGGTACAAAGGGGTGAAGTTAAAAGGTGCTGCTGCAGTGTGTCTGAGTTAATTTGACCAAAGCATGTCACATACATTTCATTAAGACCTTGAAAAAATGTGTCACCTTGTGAAAAAGTAAATAATGTCTGCCCTAAGTATGATATATTTTGGAGAAAAGTTAAGGGCTTTTCTTATCTGCACATCTCAGAAGCTGACATAAAGCATGAAACTTTGTTTTTTTTTTTTAAGGAGAGGTAAAGACTCTGATGATTCAGCTTCTTCGAGGAGTCCGACATCTCCATGACAACTGGATCCTTCATCGTGATCTGAAGACGTCCAATCTGCTGCTGAGCCATAAGGGCATCCTCAAGGTATGCTGGTGCTGCAGTGCTCACAGAGGCCTGTAAAATAAAATCTTTGCTTGGCAACAGCTCCTCCTCTTGGGGTTTTTGAGTGCAACCAAATTGATATTTAAATTCCACCATGCGTATGTTGAAGATTAAAATGGGTTCAATGTTATTTTTCCCAGAGTGCTGAAATTAAATAACACAACTCTGACATGAATGGCAAACAAGTGTTTCTTTTTAAATGAAAGGGTTGCGTGTGTGTCAAAGTATGCCACTTGTTCAACTTAAGAAGATGTGAAATGTGGTTAAAACTTGAGATTAATAGTAAAACCCAGAAAACTAAATCTGGCAACATGAAAAACTCAAAGAAACAAAGAATGTGATTATTTGACCAATTATAGCATGACGCTCTAAGATTATATGGAAGACTCATTAATGTGTAAATAGATCTTGTTTTTTTCTGCTTGTCAGTGTAAATGTTATGCAAGTTGACTTATACTTCATTGTGGAATTTTTTATATTAGATGACTGCGCTGTACCCTGATGTTGGGGTGTACCATCGTTTGATTTAAGGACCACAATATAAATATCTTAAGAGGAATGTAATTGACATTGAGACATAACTTTGTCACAAATTAAAATTTCGTGGTCTCTGAGAATATTTTTTCCATCTTTCCTGTGCTGTAGATTGGCGACTTTGGTTTGGCACGAGAGTACGGTTCCCCCCTGAAGCCTTACACTCCTGTCGTGGTGACCCTGTGGTACCGATCGCCAGAGCTGCTGCTCGGAGCCAAGGTGGGTATTCTTGTTCATGCCACCGACCCCAAACTGAAAGACACAGATGAAATACCAGTGCTATGGTGGAAATTGCTGTTATGTTGATGAACTTTCAAAGAGGTGATGACATCATCTTGATTCAGGCAGAGATATATTTCCATCAGAAGACAACATCTGTGAAATATTTGGTTCGCAAGTTAGCAAATACCACAAAACGCTATTTGAGTTGTGGATTGTATGATTTATGCAGCCATGCAGCAGAGGCCCAGCAAGTCCTCGGAGCACATACACTTTCACACACACGTCAAACTCAAACAGAAACGTGCCAAGCAGACTGTCTAGTTGATGTTTCTGCGGACTACCACTGTGTTTGTTCTTCTCTCCACAGGAGTACTCCACAGCTGTGGACATGTGGTCTGTGGGCTGCATATTTGGCGAGCTTCTCACCCAGAAACCTCTTTTCCCTGGAAAATCTGAAATTGACCAAATTAACAAGGTTTTCAAGGTAAATATCTTCATTTTCTGTTAAGAGATAAACTAAATGGTAACAATAAAGTGTAAAACTCTTGTGTTTATAGCCTGTAAATTGAATGTAGTGTCAATTAGAGTCTTCAGGAAGCAGTTTTGCACTTCATCACATGGTGGAGCTGTTGTTAGACACCTGATGGACTTGCTGTGAAACTGCAGAGCTTACTGAAGTTGGTTGAACCACATAAACATCCCTTCTGTGTGGACTGATTTGATTAACTTCTCTCATGTTACGTTCATAAGCAGTGATCAGTTAATGTTATGAAATACACGTCAGAATTGTCTAATGTCACACATCTCGTATCTATCTGTCCTTGCACTGAAAGTACGTCTGCTGACTAGTGTGTGTTGACCGTAGGATCTGGGGTCACCCAGCGAGAAGATTTGGCCTGGCTACAATGAGCTGCCTGCTGTGAAGAAAATGACTTTCACAGAGTATCCCTACAACAACCTGCGGAAGCGTTTTGGAGCGCTGCTCTCAGACCAAGGATTCGACCTCATGAACAAGTAGGATTCTCAAAGACTGCCATATTTCACACGTTAACTGTGTTACATGAAAACATTGCACTTAGTCTGGTTAATCTGGTTTCCCAGCTGTTATGATGATCTCAAAATATTGACATGAGGATGTTGATTCAGGTTCAATTTTTATAATTATATAATGTTGGATGCTTCTGAAAATACTTGATCATTTTGGGTTTTCTTTACTCGTCTCAAAACTTGTGGAAACTTCCTTCATTTTTGTACTCTGCCATTAGTGTAGAGACTTCTTTAATAACTTCCTTATTTCAATCAGAATCAGAAAGGCTTTATTGCCCAGTACGCATATTTGGCACACCTCCATTGAAACAAATGCCGTATTCTTTTGTCGGCATCCAGGCTGAGAAAAGTTTGCACCTCTTGGCCTGATCTTCGACAGATTTGGAAGTTTCCGATGTTTTATGTAGTCCTGGTACATATCCAGTGATGATTTCTATGATGATTGTCTATCCAGTCAGCTGTTGGAAGCTTTTTCATTTAGCCTTATAGTGTCTTGCGTGATACCTCGGCTGAGATGGTACCAAAACTAAGTATGCTAGTATTAGTTACATCTACAATTAAAACCCCCAAAAGAAGTGGAAAAATGCCATTAGTGAGTATTGCAGAAAAAATTATAAAATAAATGGTTCCATTGCAGAAGTTTTTAATCTGTTTTGATTAAAGCTCAGAAGATGATTAGTTCTAAAATATTCAGTCATTGTGTTGGTAATATTTGCTGATGGTCTTTTCGGGGGTTATTAGTGAACACTGATAACGTGTATTAATGAAAAATGTGGATTGGCTAACGATCCTCTTGGCTCTTAAAGTGGAAATGACCTTGCATGAACAAAAAAAACATTTTTTATCCTGTCAAGTTCTCCTGCTCTTTCCACAGTTTTTCATTCAGTCAGTGTATTCCTGGCAAGGCCATATAAAACATGACAGCAGCAGTAGCGTATTGCTAATCCATCAACATGCCTCAGCAGGAGCCCTGTTCCACCTAAGTTCAATTTCATGCTCCACACTACACAAAAATGTTTTGGAGAACACATTTTACACTCAAAAAAAGTCATTTTCATATACAGAGGATGGGATACAGAGGCTTTAAAATGTTCTCATGCAAATTCCAAACATCAGCATGGTTTTGCAGCTGCAAGGGAGAGTCTTTCAGTTCTCATCTCGGATCATTACTGACCCGCCGAGTCTTTTGTCCACACCTGTAATGACAAAATCATACTGCTCAGTTAGCTCGCAGCTGCAGAGGATGATAACATGTCCACTGTGCCGTGTGGAAGGATGGCAGTTCAGTGGAAGTCCAGTGCTGCCGAAACTTTTCAGCTGTCAGAAATCTTACAAAACACATTTTACCCTGGGACACATTCACACCACAGCAGGTCAACATGAAAAAAGGTTGTGTTTGGAAAAGCTTCAGAGCAGCACAGAAGGTATTTGTAGGTGCAGTTTGGCAGCTAGACATCACAGAGCTGTTTGGAATACCACACCACCCTGTGTCAGAAAATGTTCATTGAGGTGTTTACTATCAAACATGTGCAGATATCTCAGTCATACGGGTGATTTCTGAACTTGCTGCACTTCCACTTTCTGATATAAATCGTCAGTCTGACGACCCATCATTCTGCTGCTTTTCTAACCCGTTAAGTCATTGTTTTCCAAAGCCATGTGACAGAGGTGCAAATAAGACTGCTCAAATATTGCTCAAGTGAAAACCGGCTGGATCCTGAGGGTCCAGATAAGGAGTAGGCTCATACTTGAAGAAACGGCACACGGTCCCAACACAATGATTTCAACACACCACAAGTGTTTGCCTCCTTTATTGAAAAGTTGGCAGAAATGTTTGAATAAAAAATGAGAGAATTTTTTTTTGAAAGGCAAACAAGTTTTTACATTTTTGGCCCCAATGATGTATTATTAATTCCTTATGTAAATGTCAACCCTTTGTATCAGACCTGCATCTTGTGGCAAGATCATCTGTAGTTTAATTAATGTATGCAATATTTAAGTTTTACATCTGTTTACATATTATTTTAAAGTATCTCTTATTTGAAATGGAATTTGTCATCAACCCCTGCTAGAGCCTGGTCTGATGTAGTCCACCGCAGAGGTAAATCCAACAGAAAATTTAAAGCTCCAGCCCTCACTCCACCACCTGAAGTCTCACTGCATAATAGATATGATGTGTTGAACAATGATGAAAGCAATGCAGGGATTAATAAAAACAGAAATAATCCCAGACTCCAGCTAAGGGATAGCCAAACCAGGAGAAGAAGCCAAAGTTCAACTACCAGGAGGACTACGGAAGCTCCCAGAACCTCCACACAAAAAGGAATAGATACATTATTGATCGGGGATTCAATAACACAACATGTAAAAATGGCAAAGACGGAAGATCTAACTTTTTCTGATACATCAGTGAGGGAACTGATAGAGATCTCGCCAACCGTTCTGTCTTCACATCCTGATGGCCTGAAGATCATTATCCACACGGGGTCTTTTGATATTTTAAGGAGGAAAACTGGCTCTGAGATTCTTAAGAAAGACTTTTCTCTGCTGTTGGAGACA
>JBBBVU010000014.1:21825621-21843711 GCA_037177055.1 Atherinosoma microstoma | reverse complement strand
TGTTGCATATGGAGAAGCAGCTTTTAGCTGTTATGCTGCAAACAAGTGGAACAAACTCCCAGTAGGGATTAAACTTTCGCCAAATGTAGAAACTTTTATATCCAGGTTAAAAACATTTCTGTTCTCATGCACCTATGCATGAAACCTGCACGGTAACTTTTAACTTATCTTGCTTTCAATCTTTTTAATGAGTGTTTTTGTGTGTATAAATGATTTTATTGTGATTCTAGCTTTTTATTTGTAATACTTTTAATGTTTTATGTAAAGCACTTTGAATTGTCTTGAACCTGAAAATCTTCTGTACAAATTCACTTGCCTTGCCGTGTACACCGCCTGTCAATAATTTATATCTCATACAACCGTAATGAAGCTCGATTGGTTGATTTGAAGTCCACATTTGTCTACTTTTAAATAGTTGCACATGAGTTGAAACTATCAAACTTTAATCAGCTTAGTTTTTCGCTAACACACAAGAGTTAAGTGATATATATTATTGGCCTTGAGGCTCACTAAACCACGTCATCTGTTGGCCATCTATTGTCGCTATTTTTTTGGCTCTGGCACAGAAAGATGATTCCTGCATAGTTAATCCTGCCTACAAAGCCCTGATTGGTTTTCCAAATGGGGAAACAGCCTTCAATGAGCTAAATGCCAGACCTGTTTGAATCGCACAAAGAATCTGAGGTGAGACCAGTCTTGCAAGGGCTGTGGCGCCAGGTTACCCCTTTTTCCAAAATGAATCAAATTGAATTTAATCATTAGTCTAGTCTACACAAGTCATAACAGTCTGGGTGCCTCTGCTCATTTACTTAAACATCAGTGAAGCATATCTATATAAACTCAATTGTTGACTGTGTTCCAGATTTCTCACCTACTGTCCCAGTAAGAGGATTTTATCAGACGAGGCTCTCAAACACGAGTACTTCAGAGAGACGCCGCTCCCCATCGACCCTTCCATGTTCCCCACCTGGCCAGCCAAGAGCGAGCAACAGAGGGTGAAGAGAGGCACCAGTCCTCGTCCACCCGAGGGAGGCCTTGGCTACAGTCACCTGGTAAGGACATTAGGCTCCACTTTCTCCATTACATACAGCTACCAGGCTTTCTGAATGCTGTCTGTGTTAAATAGATTACAGACCTACAGGCTTCTGCTTTGTGTCAGAGTATTTCCTCCTTGTGTTTTCCAAGATGAGCCCCCTAAGTTCCTAATATTTCCAGCAGTGGTCCTATTCATCCATAACCAGAAGTCTGGTACTGGTATTTTTCAGCAGAAATGTCAGTTATTTACCAATTTATACAAAAACAAGACCATGACAGTTATTGTGATCTCCTTTTTATTCTCGTCAGGGTCGAAGAACACATGAAATATAAGCTACCACAAATTCATAAACACTCACTAAACTCCAGAAATGATAATGACAGCAATAATGATTTCCAACTTTATGAATGCCTATGTGTGGATTAACAATTAGTGTCTTGTTTAAATTTGGGTTAAAGGTATTCAAATGATAACCAGTGTAATATATATTAGGTCTGTGGTAAATATCTAAGAAATAAAACCACATAATATCAGAGGTTTGATAGACTGTTTCCATTGTCTCTTCAGGGCGATGATGACCTGAAGGACACAGGCTTTCACCTGACCACCAGTAACCAGGGAGCGTCTGCAGTGGGACCAGGATTCAGCCTCAAATTCTGAGCCTTAAACTGCAGGACATGTGGCTGTCTTACCAGAGAAGAATGGAGCAAAGAATTCTGGGACTTGTTTAAAGCCAGATGGTTTACAGCCAAAGGCCAGATCAGTATCTGATCAACGACTGTTACCAAGTAGTCAGGACTGTCTAACAGCAAGACTGATGGCTTAAACGTGTCGAACTCCAGCATCTTCTCGGTATCTTTAAGCCATTTTAAGTGAGACCATTTTCACTCTTCAAGAAGAGGCAACCATAAATCTGTTAAAAGTTTAGCCTTCATGTTTGACTTTTGTTTTATTTTCCTTCTTATACTTCATGAGAGAGGACCAGATTTTATAAGTGGTTGGTATTTCCTGGCTGCCAGAGCTACTGTATGATGATGATGATGATGATGATGATGCGTTCACTGTACGCTCCAGTCAGCATTATGTTCAAAATTGACTTGGAAATGTCAGCTCACAGGATGACGGGGAAACTGTGCTTTTGCTAGAAATAAAGTTTAAGACTTTGTTTTGTCTACCATTTTCCCTGTATTTATAAACTCTGTCTGTGATATGCAAACACGACTGCAAACTGCCAAAAAGAGAAAAAACAGCAGGAAAGCCGAGCCTAGAAGAAATCCAGCCTTCAACCCAACTCCATAGTCGCTGTCCAAAAGTGATGTCATTCTTTGCGCTGCACTCTTTGTCTTAGTACTTTGTTCTTTCAGGGGAAAAGAGGCCCTGACTTTGCTCTGCCTTTGTTTTTAAACGGCTTTACAACATCGGAATTAAACCAATAAATCCTCTGATTGCGTGCCAAAGAAAAATAAACAGTACAGCTTCGGACCCTGCTAGACTGCACGGTACTTTAACTGCATCAGACACAGAAAAATCCTCCCGTCCTGGGGCTTCTATAGCTGGCACTGAATGGAAATTTTTCATTAATCAATTTTATCTGTCCCCTGCCCCCACCGGAGCCCCTTCTGCAGATTATTACACCTGATGTGTTGAATAAGCTTGGAAAGAAACCTGCTGGTGGGACTGACTGCCCAGTATCTGGAGGCAGACTGCTGGCTTCACTGTGAAGCTAGTAAAGTAAGCTAGACGTCTGAGGTGCTCCATGTGCTGTTTTCGGTCCAAATAGTTCCAAAGACTGTAGAAAATATTGCTTATTCTGGCTTTAGTGGCTTAGTTTTGATCAGCAAGTAAATTATTAAAATGGCAAGAATCTAAGCAAAGTGCTTCTGTGATTTCAGACCCATAAAAAGAAGCACATGAGAAACATGGATATTTTTTTTGGATGGCAAGTTTTCCACAGGGATTGATATTGTTGAAACCCCCAGTCAATTTTCCAGCAGTAGTAAATTAGTTTGACCTGTATGAATGAGTTTAAACATAGACTATGCATAAAAGTCGATTATAACACTATGCAACTAGTTGAGCCTCATTTTTCAGAGGTTCTCTTAGGAACTCATGGGTGGCCTCGGACCTCATCAATCCTTTTTGCCGCGGGAGCTTAGACGACGTCCAGGCTGAACGAATCCAGAGATGTAGAAGTCTGGAAACGGCTGACAAAGTCTGCTCAGACTTCATCACCAAATAAAATATGAACCACAATGCCTGCCATGAACAGCTTTTCACAGTCAAGTAGTATTTTCTACATTAATACCACCTGTCGAGGAGCGTTTATTATTTGCACATACAAGAATGCATTTTAAAACAACAGTCAACAGTAGACAGTTTTATGTGGATGATACAAGAAAGAAAAAACCAAAATATGTGCCCTAGTGTCCTGCTCGGTGTGCAGGGGGAGCTGACGGGGACCTCAGAAGCGTACGCGTACCCTCCATGAGTAGTTAGTAAGAACTTTGTCCTTTTTCCTCACGATGCAGGTGTACGTGCCTTCGTTGATGGCGTTGGCCACTATAGTGATGTGGTCATCTTTCAGGGAGATATAATTTGGCTGGGAGTACTCCAGCAGCTCCCCGTCTTTGTACCAGCTGCAACAAGAGTCAGACTTCAGACACCGTTCACCATAATCATCACCGCAGCTCTTATGTATACAACATTAAAGACACTCACTATACTTTGCCTTTCCTCGATGCAATTTTCTTCCCACAACGAAAAGTAAGCTTCTTGCCCTCGATGACCAGTTTATGTTTAGTCCTCGGGGGAGTCGGGGTTGGCGCCACGGTGGAAAAAGGGAATTCTGAAAAGAGTTGACAGGAAAGACGTAAGCAGGTGCACCGTGATGAGGAAATGTAAAGATATGCTGATTTGAATGTCTTCTTTACCATTTAGTGATCACTGGAAACAAAACACTGATTTCCATCAAAACTTTCATCGCAAACCATGTCGCATCACACACTTTATGTGCTGACCTGCCGGCCGTGAAGCAGACTTATCAATATAATCTGCCCCATCTGGTTTCTGACAGACAACATTCAGGATGGTGATCAACTCATAGTCTGCTTAAAACAGTCATTTTCGTTAATACCGCAAAAATCCAAATTGACCTTGTGTGTCTCTAACCCTCAAGCCACAGTCTGAAATTCCAGCGGTTTGGAGTCACTTAGGAATTTTCCACAGCCGTACAACGTCTCCCAATCAACAATGAGGAACAGATTGCTGCGAGCCAGGAATCGTATCATCATGCCTCTCCACACTGTCCCTTGTTGCTGACAAAAATCTCAGAAAGCCACAACAATCTGTGGCTGTGATAGTTAAGAGGAGTTGTTTCCTGTTGTGCAATAGGAGACATCAACACTCGAGCATCCCACTATAAAACCCAAAGAGGCTTAGGCATTCAGATTGCTGATGTGTCAGACTTAGTGTAAAGCAGCTCTCATTATGACAGCAATCAGCAGGTACTGGCTCTACAGAGCCTCCTTGGAGACTCTGCCGTTTTCCAAATATAAAATATAAAACTCTTCCAGTAGACAGTGTAATCTCTCCTCAAATCAAACTCTTGAAAACCTCCATCACAGCTTTGTGCGACTGGACCTGTTGGCTCCAGTTGCTCCATTGGCAAACGGTTCACAGCAGCTCCTTTCGCTGTTCAATTGAGAGAAAACTTTCATTTTTTTTCCCCCTGGACTGCTGCTGCTTTCTGCTGTCTTACCGTAACAGAAATCACAGCTGGAGGGGCAGTGCTTCTGCATCAGCCTGCGCTTGCTGTCGCAATAGCCTTTCCGAGCCCAGGCAGGACAGATAAATAACCGGTCCAAACATCCTGGAAGAGACGGGGAGATGGGAGTGAGGAGGACGACCAGACAGTCAGCAGCAAAAGAAATTGGATCCCTGATCTGCTTTTCACGCCAGTGAAAATGACTCACTTTAATACACACTAATGATGACTCATGAGTAGTTTTTACAGTATTCATTAATGCCACGTTGGCTTTCACTGCTGGCCGTCAAAGACTAACACTGTGGTCTATAGTCTCGTGAATTCTGACAAAAAAAGCTTCACAGATTTGATATTTCTAGTTCTTCACAAGTGTATCTAGCGATAATTTGATTCAATTCAATTTCATGGCAGGATCAGACGACAAAGTGTGATTGTATTTTAAGATAATCACTGGCTCAGATTAGACCATCACTTTGATTTGGATCCATACATCGCTGTCTGTGCAAAGACATCCTTGCACTTTTATTTAAGGATGACAATGTAATGGCAGCCGTTGTAAGAGCTGTTAAACTAGGCGGAGAACAGCAAAACAATTCCTCTGCTGGCCCAAGATTTCTAGAACTAGTGGACACTCTGCGCTCATTTTTGTTTCTGACACCCCAGATCTGTCAGGTTGGGCCGCCATGTAGTTTGGTTCCAGTGAGAGAATTGGACTTCCTATTTAGTTTCTACTTTTCCAAGAACCTTCTGGATGAATTACAAGACGTTATTTAGACAAAATAACTCCAAAATGCTCAGTTGTCTTTTAGAAAAAGAAAACATTACTATTGTGCTCTAATATGTATGTAAGGAACATGAGGACATACCATATAGACGGTGTAAACCCCACACCTCATCCTGTGTGATTAGCTTGCGCCCTGTCAGTGTTGCATTTAGGTGCATTATAGCATTTGGATTCATGGAGTGCATGAGTCCAAGGACATGACCGATTTCATGAGTTGCCACGTGGACAAGATCCGTCAGCCAAACCCCTGCAACAAAGATAAAGCAGAGTATTCTCCCTCGTACATATGGTCCACGTAGGAGTCTGGTGCGTTTACCATATTATGAGGAGTTTCAACAAACATAATGAAGATACATGCCTTTCTTCCAGCTGAAGCGCATGTTTCCAAGAATCCAGTATTCGTGGTCGTCAAAGTGGATCTCGCCCGTTGGCGGGAAGAATGCATGAGCCAATTCTCCTGTGATCCCGTCGAAACAATGGTGCAAGTAGGACTGCAAACAGTCTGTGTGGTTGACTGGGTAGAAGCCTGCCAAAAAAACAGAGAGACAAATACCTCTGAGAAGAGGAGGAAAGCCCTCGCTCAATTATTTCTGCTCCGTGCAGACTACAGCAGAGAGAGGATGGATAACAAAAGACAGAGAGCCCTTTGCACAGCCGTCACCCTGCAGGATGACAACCATGCCTCTCACTGACACCAAGAATTCATGCAGGACCCTGGAGTGCACCCAGAGGGACAGATAAAACATAATTTAGTCTGCTTTACCATGAGCTGACACGTATAGAAGTTGTCAAGCATCCACTTTTATGATTTAGATTTACGAATCATACTGAATATAAGCTTGGTAATATAGTCACGGCAGTGTTATTTAATGAGTTTGGAAGCAAAGACGCTTCTGCGATGACAGCATGGAGAGAGAAACGGTAACGACACAGTTCGGAGCCAAGGAACATCTGTTGGGGACTGATACAGCCGCATGCGGAGTACCCACCGATCTTAATGTCTGCCTCTTGGTCAGCTGGCACCTCTCTGAATGTAAACGGCGAGACGTCGCTCCACATGCCAAAAGCCTTGGCAATGCCTCGACGTGTGTCGCTGGCATTTATCAAGTTTGTAGGGAAGGAGAGCAACCTGTTGAGAAACAGAGGAATCGTGTAGCCAATGCTGGTCTCTGCACAAATTCCTCCACAGAGGAGGAATATGCCAAAATACAATGGCTACTGTTCAGACACACAAGAAATCCCACAAGCGCTGCAAGTACAGCTCCATTATTGAGATATCATATTCTTGTGCATCTCAGCCAGGGTTAGATTTACACTGATACTTTTGGTTTGATCAGTCTGCCCCATCCATTCCTCTATTTTAAGAACTATATCAGCTAATTATTCACTGTATGTTGTCATCTTTAGGTTGTCAGATCAGCAAAACTTAGTGAGTGAGCCTCTGAGGTTCAATCTAATCTTCCCAATGAAGACTTTATGGGATCATTTTACAGCTCGAGAAAGAGTAAAGTTGCTGGAACTTTATCGAACAGTTAGTGCTGCGCAATCCAAAGTGTCTTGAAGCGAAGCCACTACAGTGTGAGTGCAGAGGTCCCCTTGTGTGCTCTTTCATTTTCCTCCTCTCCTCAAATGAAAGCCCACAGTTGTGTATGGCGAACATTGTTAGATGATTACTCAGGCCGGGTTTTGGTGGACAAACTTGAATGTTAAACTGGATGAGATGAGAATGAAACGGCGAGGGATACATTTCCCTCTAAGAAGCAACATCAATCTAGCTCTCATTTTCATGCTCTGGATCTATAAAAACACAATGTTTTTGTTCTCCTCTAAAAGACCAAACCATCTACATCCATGCTTGGTTGTTGTGTTGACAAGAGAAGAAAGTGGGAATAAATACTTGTATGTCAGCTTGAATTTGTCCCATTTGAGTTGCTCCGGGGTGAGGGTGTAGCGCTTGTTCCTGGAGAGGTGAAGCACTTGTGACCGGGCCTCTTTGCGGATCCCGATGAGCAACACAGTGGTGTGAGCTTCTTCCTTGGACAAAGCAAAAACCTTTGATGAATTACCTCACAGTGTAAAGTGTAAAGTTACGATCTAGAGAGCAGAAGATTACCTTAGGCTGTTCAAATTCAGAGAAGAAATTTGGTTTGGTAAGAAAATAAAGGTTATAAAGTCTAACCTTTATAGCTGACATCACTCGATGGTGTTGCCGTGAAAGTTACAGCTTATATTTCTGTGTTTTTTTCGATGAGAAGGTTAGATTTTTGATTTTCATGTAAAAGCATTCCATTTGAAGCGAAGTGGCACTGGTCAGCAATAAAGATGTTTTACCAATATTAAGTATGAGCCTTTTCACAGATCCGCTGTGGCTGATATGTCTTTGGGGATGTGGAACACCAGCTCCAAATAATCACATCTGGATTCCGAAGTCTTTTATTGCTTTATAGGGCTGTGTATGGGTGCTTTGCCTTTTAGCGATTCATAAATATTCTCTGACTGAAGTCAAAATGTGGTTCTCCTTGACTGCCTTTCCATGATAGCACCAGTTGATAAATCTATAACTTTTTATGGAGATGGGTTTAAGTAATAAATCCCCTTTTCAACACTTGAAGAAGGGCCATGATTCCAAACCAAGAAGCCTGTTCTGTGCTTTACAACAGGAATGTGTCTTGTCCTGTCTGACAAATGAATGATATATCATCTTATCAGTTATGTATTGCATATGGATAGAAATAGCGCTAATAATTTTTTAAAAGGAATTTTGGGCTCTAGTGGCATTTATTTTACAGTAGTTGGACAAGAATGGGGTCAAAGGGAGAGGAAGGTGACGTGCAGCCAAGGACCACAGGCCGGGATTCAAACCTTCAAAGAAGCTGTGGCCTCTGTACCAGTTGAGCTTAACACCACCCAACACAGATATATTTGTGTATCTGTGAATTTTGATATCAAAAGAGTAAGTTGCATAAAAAGATGACTCCTACAGGATCACAGCTGAGCAGACGTGATGAATAAAGTCACGTCTTCAAGGTAAGTTGTAGATGGCATGGCTAAAATGTAAATGAATGCAGCGAGGGTTCTGGTGAGAACTAGCAGGAGAGATAATATTTCTCAAGTTTTAGCTTCTCTTCATTGGCTTCCTGTTAAATCCAAAAAGCTCTCTCCTGACCAATCTCCAGTGTATACCATAGTTCCCTCTGTTCTGTCTTTGTCCATCCCCAACCGGTCGAGGCAGATGGCCGTCTTCCCTGAACCGGGTTGTGTTGGATGTTCTTCCTTTTTTTTTTCTTTTCCCTTTCCACTCTTGCCTGCTGCCCCATGTATGATCAACATGGGAGATTGAATGGAACCGAAGATTCTATACAATCTGTTGGTTTTCCTTAGCTAGGCTATTTTCTTTATGAATAGGCTTACTGTATATGAAACATGGTGATTATAAATTGGACTAATGTTGATTTGCTTCAGTTGGATCACAATGAACTGGCTTGAATTGTTAATGTCCCTTAAGATAACTTTGTTGTGAACTTGTGCTATGCAAAACAGCTGAATCAAATTGAAAAAATAACACTTCCAACTGAGTGCTACTGTATCTTTCAATCAGTGATCCATGAGATGTTTCTACACATTGACTGAAGACAACTTATACCCTTGAACTCAATTGTCAATTACAGGTCAGCTGATAGAATTTATCTGGTAAAAAGAATTGTCTGCATAGCTGATTTTAAGTGCCTATAAAGCACACTAGCATCAACAGACTTCCTAGATCTGGCTGCCTATTGAAATTGAATAATCTGGGGTGAATGACCTTAATGACCCAAAGCATACTGCCAAGAAAACAGTAGCAGCTTCAGGAAAACTCAGTTAAAGTCCTGAAGCAATCCAGCCACAGTCTGTTCCAGAACCCAGTGGAAGGTCTCTATTGAGGTTTAAGAAACCTGAAAATGCACTCTAACTCACTCAGCCTGGTTTAGCTATATAGTTTCTGAGACTATGAATGGGAGAAACTTCCAAAGGAACGGTGTGCCAAGCTTACAGCATCATTCCCAAGAAGAATTGAGGCTGCCAAGGGGCTTTAATCGAGTACCAATCGAAGGGTCTGCATACTTGTGTAAATGGAATATTTCAGTCTTGCCTGGACATGGTGAAAAATGCAATTGTTTGGTGAGCAAAAATAAACGGGCCAAATGAATTTTAAGATGAAACATAAAATGTACAGCTTTGTAGCGGGAGACTTTGAATCTGTTTCTGCACCCCCTGCTATAGATTCCTGCTGTAAAATCATCAGTCAGAGAGCTGACCTGGATGGATTAACACTTCATGGAAGTTTTTATTGTTCTTACAGTAACAGAACAAGTTAAGATCAAATTGCATTACATCACCTTCTCTTCAAAACAGGAAGCAATTACACCTCACACTTACAACATCGATCTGCACCATGCTTTTAATGCATCTGCTCCTCAACATGTAAAGGTCGATATCCTTGCATTGCTAAAATATTGTCACATATAACAAGTAGAGACATTTTCTACACTTTGAGGTGCTGCTTCTACAAGATGAAGCCGAATGTTTGTCAGGAAATGCTTGAGCCTTTCATAATGCGTGTTTATTATAACTGCATTTTAAACAAATGTATGCACAGTGAATTTCAGTGATTCAGCAGGAAACAGGAAGTGGTTGTACCAGAGACATACCTGCACCAATATGCACCAAACCTGAAGGAAGAACCTCCAGCACAAACCTGATTCCCCATTTTAGCTTATGTATTTTTGCAGTTGCAGGAAACAACATAATCCAAAAAAGCCTTAATCAATTCATTTCTTTTGGCAGTACCATTTAAACTTTATAACCTGTGCACCTCAGGGCTGATGAGAATATCATGTGCAAGATGTGAGATGTTTAACAGAACCTACCAACCAGATACAGGGTGCAGTAAGTGTGAAGGCTTCAGTCCGTCCAACAACAATGTCAAGCGGCATCAGACATGTCCTATCAGGATCTCAGGGGCAGCCAAGAGGAGGCTGTGTGCCAAGTTTAAGAGCTCCTGGCCAGGCTTTGAACCGCTCTCCTCACATGACTACAGTTAACGTTTGGGTGAATAACACTACAAATTCCTCTATGAAGAGACTAACAATTCATACAACTCATCCTGTCTTACCCCTGTCTTTGAATGTAAACAGAAACGTTGTTGTTTTTAAAACGACTGAAGCCTTAAATGGGTAAACAGTTATGCTTAATTAAGCCTTATACAACCTGCGGTGGAATTTTATAACTAGGGTAGCTGGAAAGCAAATATCAAAGTTTACTCCCTTGGTTTTGTATTCTACACCCTATCCTCCGGTTCCTGTTCCTGCTTCACCCAGTCAAGACTAATAGATGCAGTACTTCCTTCATTTCCTTCCCAAAGTAGTGAAACTGGGACAGGCAGTCTGGAGGACGGCTCTGCCTTTGCTGAACTTGAACATGTTGATCCTGAAAGAAAGAATGATATTTCTCCACTGAATAACCTGCACAGGCCATGGTTTTACACAGCCGTTGCTGTCCTGACCTCAGCTGACACACTAGAGTCATGTGTTCAGTGACTTATGAGTGGTTTGATGTATTAAGGCCAGCACAGCTTTTCCTGTGTCATGTCATATTATATTCACTGCACATCTACTCTCACACTTTGGCTCAAATCAAGATGAACTGCAAACCGTGAGGACCGAAGCAAACCCTCTAGACTAAACCTCAGAGCCAGGAGTGAGCGTTGACTCGCAGAGCAAAACATCTGAGAGCAAATCTCTAAGGATCCTGAGGGGAATCTGGAAGAGTTTAACCTCAAATTGCTAAACAAGGGATTATGATTTTCATTCCTAGTCTCAGAAACACAAGTCTCTCTTCAACAAAAGCTATATTTCGTATAGAACTGAAAACACAAAGTGTCCATTGAACTTTTCCTCGGCATTTTCTCTTGTTTTTCAAATGTAACTAGAGAAGAAAGTTGGATATTTCAAAAGTAGAAAGTGTTAATTAACTTGATGCTCGCATGCTCGCTTTTTTCATATTCTCCACTCAAGCTGGCATTTTATTGAAGCAGCCTGTGGCTCCTTTAAGTCAGTTATGCAATCCCAGCCAGCAGTCTTCTTGATTGACAGGTAATGAGAGTGTGTGGCAAAGGAAATGACATAAAGCTATTCCTCAGGCTCTGTATCACAGTGGGTGGCTGGCAATCATTGAAGTGTGTGAAGGAGCACATTTATCCAATCCACAGAATATATTACTGTACTGGGATCCACTCTGCAGCCGAAGCTAATTCAGGTATTCATCAAATTAAACTGATTCTAAAAGTGAGTGATTTCATCTGCTGATGTCTCACTTTAAAGAAACCAAATATTGAAACTGGCTGGACAGAGAATCCCTGTTAAAAATCTTGCTTCTTATCTATTATTTGGATTCCTTCGCTATAGACAAAACTTAAATAAAGAGTATCATCCCGTCAATGGTCAAATGTAGATATCATTTATCGCGCTGTATTTATTATACAAGTTTACACAAGTTTACACTATTTCTGCAAGTTAATAACAGTAAAAAGTCGACATGCAAAACCTATTTGTTACTTCTGGAGATAATCAGAGATGACTTAGCCATTTCAATCACTTTTGCCTCGCCAATGTGCAGCATGATAAGCGCGTGAAGCAAATCGTGCAGTTAAGAATCATGAATGGAGTGGAGAATCATGTGGAGTTTGGTAATAAGTTATTTTAAAATGATAAACAGCATCCATCCTTTAACGTGTCATGAAGCGGTGACAGCATACCTCTAACCTCCAGGAGGGAAACGCTGTGGTTAGTTGTGTCCCTACGAACAGAAGGCTGAGCAGCGCAGCGGCCAGCAGAGGAGCGAAGCCCCAGTCACTACTCCGGAAACTTCTGGGAATCCGACAGCACACCATGGTTTGCAATATCACGCCTCCAGGAGAAGAAATATATAATATCACTACGAGGACTGTCCCACTTTACCATCAATGGCCCGGATTATACTTTAGCCTACTTCTTGGCCATGGCACGCGTCATTCGCGTGTTGTTTTTGGGAAGCTTCTGTCACTTCTGTTATTCTGCGCCGCAGTCCAGCCCGAGGACCGGATAGTGAAAGCAATGCAGACTGCACATCAGCTCTGCTCGGCTCTCTTCCGCGCGGAGCGCGTGCCAGCTGGCTGCCTTCACATTTCTGTTGCTGGGGCAGGGGGTCAGTGTCGAGACGATCTAATGAAAACCAAACGTGCGCGCGCTGTCCGTCGCACCACTTGTTGCAACCAGAGCCCAGTTAAAGCAGAATCAGATGGCTTATTCAGGACACAATTTTAAGGTTTATGTAATACAGCTTAAAAAAAAAAGAAAGGCAGAGGAGGGGGAAACGACTGCGAATAAAGTAACAAATATGAGAAGTTTGATCTTTAATAACGTTTTCACATCACAATACAATAATATTACAACATGGCTAAGCTGATTTAGTAATTGGGGCCCCTTTGGTTTGAAGTTGAAAAAAGGTATAAAAGAACAACATGGATCAATTCAAGTGAAGACATCATCGTTTGTAATATAAAAATGTAAAGTTGCTCTCACATTCAGAAACAGCAGCCAGGCCCTTTATACCTTGTGGAGATAGATGGGGATGTCTTGGATTTCTCTAAACTTCAAAACATGGGGGCAACAAGGACACTGAATTATAGGCTATATGATATCACAAGAAGAGGTAAATATCACAGAACCACAGCTTGACTTCAACAAATAGAAAAAAGGAGTTCAAGAGGTAAGGCATGCTGTGTAGTTGCAAGGGTGTGTGAGCAACAATGAAGAAAAAAATAGCCTTTATTGAACGTTATTAGATTATTTCACTCATAGACACACAACACAACTGTCACATCAGGCTACATTTTCTGACCATATTCATAATTCAATCTTTTATGAATATGAAAACACTCAATTCTCAAAGTGAAAAAAAACACAACACTTGCTCTATCTAACCAGCCAAAGCTCAAAACATTAAAAAGTGTTGAAAGCAAAGAAAATCAATTTATTACTCTTATTTACGAGTTAATCAATGAAAAAGCATCACACAAAATTCTTAATACATTTTGCAAGTAAAATCTTCATTCTTAAAGTATCTAAAGATGTCTGGTAAATATAATCACTGGATGTAGGCTACTAGAGACAAAGTAGGCTATAAAACATCCAGAGTTTGACTAAAGCAAAGTAGCTACATCTCAATCTTGTTGCTTGAAGAAGGGATTTTTGTTGCTCTCAACCTCTGCTGTCTTGTCAACACATTTGGTTGCCATATATAGAAAATGTGATACTCAAATGAAAGTGCCTGATCTTGTCATGCCTGATTTTATATTTTTGGAAACTGTGATGCATTGACAAACGGATGTCCAAAACAGCAATGTGTGCAAGAGCATGGGAATTACATGTGATTTCCCCATTTATGAAATATGTATCTGAGAAATGATCACCTTCTGCATGTCACTGTATTATAAATGACTACTTTTATAATCATACACTTTGCACACTTTGAAAAATAGGTTGAAACCAGAAAGTGAAAATATGTATACTGTAATGTAATAATGTTTAATGATTTTTTGGATGTTGAGTTAAGCTTTCAGCTACAACTAGAATTTCTGTCATATTTGATTCAAAAGCCTCAGTTTGAATTGAATTCTGTTATATTTGAAGCATTGTGTTATACATACAAGCAGCATAAGTCCATCTGTCATTCTGTAAAAAAAAACCAAACTACATAGGCTACTTTAAATGAATTAAAAATATTCATTCATTTTATATAAAGTTTAGTTCAATTCAGGGTGGAGGGGGGCTTGAGCTTATCCCAGCAATTAGCAGGCGACAGGCAGGGTACGCCCCGGACAGGTTGCCAGTCTATGACAGGGCCAACACAGAGAGACAAACAACCATTCACGCTCACAGTCACTCCTAGAGAGAATTACGAGTGACTAGTTAACCTAACATGCATGTCTTTGGACTGTGGGAGGAAACTGGTGTACCCGGAGAGAACCTGAACATACACGGGTAGAACAAGCAAACTGCACAGAAAGGCCCCTGTTTGAACCAGTGACCTTCTTACTGTGAGGCTACGGCGCTTCACCACCATGCATTTAAAAATAAATGAATAAAAAGTAAAAATGGAGTTTTTGCAGTCCTACAATTGCAGTATAAATTCTGTGGGATTTTTTTTACTGTTGAATATGCTCGTTAAAATGACATAGAGACACTGATATGGGATCCATGCTTCTTCTTAGGTAAATTCTTTCTTTTGATCCTGATATGAAATCTGGTCAGGATTCCAGCCAAAGCATGAAGTCAAGAAGAGTTAATCATTAAGTATTTTGTTCAAGTAACACAATGACTTGTAAGAGAAGGAATAAAGCACAAATGTAATCAAGAACGTGATCAAGACTAATTGGATTGGTTGAAAACAAAAACAGAAATTAAACGAAGCCATCATTAATTCTATTAATTCTGTTTCTGTGTTTTAAAAATCTTATCAGAAAGAACTCATAACTTTTAAAAGTTAGGAAATTATTATTGTAGTCTAATCTTTGTTCTCAGTCCCTGAGTTCAGGGACTGAGAACAGTGACAACCTGAAAAATTTAATTTCTTCCTCTTTCACTGAGAGGATTTCTGCTTTCATAGTTCTGGGTCATAGGTCAAATATGAACACATAGACTCAGTCTGACTTTATCTACACTTTGCACAAGATAAGTCAGAGCAATATTTCTAGAGACCGCCTGCAGCAAACACTGGATCTTTGTGGGCTCCAGTGGAGGGCTAGGAAGCTTCAAGGCTCCTGTGACAAAGAAATAAACTTGTTTTGGGGCATGGGATGATGAGGACAGTGGTCAGTAATATACACACCTTCATAACCTAATGGAAGGTGTGTATATTACTATACACCTTTGTGGTTATTTTCTCTACATTTTCTGTCAAACTTGGTTGGATTTGGATCTTAATTTTGTGTTTCTTTTCTTTACGTAACTTTTTTTTAATCATCAAATATTTTTGAGCCATCTGAGTACCAAAAGCTACTAGCGGGGAAAAAGTGAAGGCGGAACCATTTGTAAGAGACACGATTTGCTCGACCTCTGCATGACGTTGCACCCGTGGCGGAGGAAATGGCGCCCGTCAGGTGCAGCAGGGCTTCCAGTGGCCAGCCAGTCACGTACCCTCTAAGTTGACACGTAATCTCTCTTACTGCCTCTCGCAGCGCCAGGCTCAGTGTGCTCAGAAATATGTTTGTTAGTGTAGAGAAACTGAGTTTGTGTCGGATACTGAGGACGTAGCAGGTAAGAGCTGCCGCTGTCAGACATTTCCTCCCGTCTGTCCCCGTGTTGTTAGCTGTGATAGCCGTTAGCTCTAATCCCATAATCTCTGTAGTTAGCCTCATTGAGTCTGTCCTGGACCCTGTTCTTGATCTCATGTGTGCTGGCTTCTCCTGTATTTAATTTAGTAAACTCTTGAGTGTTAGTGGTATCAGACGAAATATTACAAGTACTAGTAAGATTGATAATTAGCCTCAAAACCACCCACGTCGGTTCGTATTTACAGTAACTAACCGTAGACTTGAAAAGTCCTCGCTTTCAGATCACAGTGTATTTTTCGTGCTGCTTATAGGCTATTTATACTTAAAACAAAGTAGTTTGAGAAATAATACGATGATAAGAGTCTTGGGGAAGTCTGTAATTACCAGGTTATTTAAAGAAGTAATCAACTCCGCATTTGCGTGGAAAGATTACCTGGTGATCCTACTGGGCACAGGTCCAAGAACCTGAGGTGTCCAGGGGGTTCTTGTTTGGTTAAACAAAAGATGGGTAACATGAAGGTGTCAAAATGATTAAAAAAAGACACAATACGACTAAAGGAAACAAGTAAAAGATAATAAGACACTGAATATACCAAAATTATTTAAAAAATGATGTACACACCAACTCTGGTTGATAGAAATAATGTAACTCTATATGCTGTAAGAGTTCTGCAGTAGAGCAGATAATTCCTGTCAATTTAATACACAAGAGGGTACTTTCATCTTAGTTCTCCAGTCAGTGAATATTGCCACTTAATCTCATGATGTGAATTGCAAATATCACATCTAAGGTCACATCTAACCCTCCTGATGTGTTTTTATTCCTACAGGAGCACCAGACTAACACTTCAGAGTTTTGCTGAAGGTGTAGACCCCCTGCAGAGGAATGGCTAAAGAGCAGAGGCAAAGCAGGGCAGAAACATTTGTACTGGCTGGATCAAATGGTCATAATGGCCAACAGTGGCAGACTGGTGTGAATAGCTCAGGACTAAATCACCCTTCCGCCACTAACCATATTTCGAGGATGGGCCGTGTTGCTTCAGACGTCAAACATAAGTGTGCAGCGTATGTTCTAGCGCTGAGACCGTGGAGCTTCAGCACCTCGCTCACGCCTGTGGCCCTCGGCAGCGCCTTGGCGTACAAACTGGAGGGTTCTGTGGACTTGGTCGTCCTGATGGTGTGTGCAGTAGCTGTCCTCGTTGTCCATGGGGCAGGAAATCTTGTAAACACCTACTATGACTTCTCTAAAGGAATTGACCACAAGAAGAGCGATGATAGGACTCTTGTGGATGAAATTTTGGCGCCACAGGATGTTGTCATGTTTGGCGCTTTGCTATATTCTTTGGGGTGCTTGTGTGCCACTCTCCTCTACTTCCTGTCTACTCTTAGGCTGGAGCACTTAGCCCTTATTTACTTTGGGGGACTCTCCAGCTCTTTTTTATACACCGGAGGTGAGTAGAACATAAACCTGAGTTTCTTTGAATTGGTGCTTCACTGTTTTTTGGTTAGCCCAGTCTATACAAGCATACATACATTTTACTGTCAAGCTGCTTCAGATTTCACTTCATTTTGGTGACTCTAGTAAAATGCTGATGTTTGAAATATAGCAGCTGGTGTATAAAAGCAGGAGAGTAAGCATAGCATATTCATAATCCTAATAAAGGGAAAAAGCTAACAGTGGTTGGGCTTCAATCCAGAAAATGTGCAACATGTCCATTACCTGGTTTGGCTTGAATGAACTTGGCTGTGTAGTGTAGACAGACAGCGGTGACACACATTACTGTAAAATAGAGTAGCGAGAGTGAGCCAGAACCGAAACACTGAGGAGGAAGTCACAGACCAAGCATGTCACCTGGGCCATGAACAGGAGAAAACAGGAGACAGTTCCTTAGGAATTTGTTTCAGTTCTGTATAATATGATTATTTTCCAATGTCCTGAAGAACTTTGTGTTTTTTTTTTCTTCTCATTATTATTTTCTTCTCCATGTCGTAAAGAAATCCCCATGTTTATTCTCTAGAAGTGCAAACTGCTCATTTGTCATGTGATCAATAGTGAGTTAAATATTTGTGATGTCAGAATGTGGGTGTGGGGGGGGGGGGGGGGGGGGGGGGGGGGGGGGGGGGGGGGGGGGGGGGGGGGGGGGGGGGGGGGGGGG
>JBBBVU010000014.1:21813647-21825521 GCA_037177055.1 Atherinosoma microstoma | reverse complement strand
TTGTTTTGAAGGGGGGAAAATTTTATGTTTTTGGGGGGGAAAGGGGGGGGGAAAGGGTTGGGGGTGGGAAAGGGGGGGGTCCCCCCCCCCCCCCCCCCCACACACACACACACACCCCACCCTTCTTTAAAATCAAGAAAAAGGAAAATGTTAAAAACTCTTGTATAAAACTTCAAAATAAACATTAAGTAAACTTAGTGTAAACACAGTAGCCCACCAGTTTCACCTTAACCAACAAACATCTCACTGCTACATCTTGCATTTATGTGTTTAAGTTTATAAACATTCACATTTTGGCACCTTGAAAACTATCTGTGGGGAGTTGAATGTTATTGTCTTGGTACTGGGTCTCAGGTAGTAGATGTTTTAGAGACGAGTCTCCCAAAAAAACACTTGTATGAAAAAAAGGCACGCATAAAAATCCTATCCTCATAGTAATTTTTTTAGGTTAAGGCTGAAATAGGCCTATATTAATAATGATATTTTTTTTACCTCAAGATATAACCCTTTTTGTACAGTATATGTTCCCCCTAAAATGAATATTTTAGCTTCTTTAATGTGTCTGCTTCACCAGGTTTTTCATGATTGTGTGTTTTTGACAGAGAAAAACATATATTTGCATTTTGGGAATAGCAGGACACAGAATTTAAGTTTAAGGTTTAAAACCCCAAACTTTATGTGAATGCCATGTTAAACTGCTTGAGTGCAGTTTAGCAGTCGTAACATCTGGAGTGTTTCTTTAATTATAGTAGTTTAGAATAAAAAAACAAAACATGATAGATTTTTTGCATGTGAAGCTCAGAAGTTTTTATGTCTTTTAAAGTTAAAATTGGCCTCCCTGAGTTTCCCACATGGAGCAGCAGAGTATGACCAAACTGTGAAAATTGATATATCTCTGTAAATTTGAGATTTGTCCAAAGACGGCTGTTAATCACAAAGTTAAATGTGTTTGCTCTGTTTTTTGTTTTTTTCACCCCCAGGCATCGGCCTCAAGTACGTGGCCCTGGGTGACGTAGTAATCCTCATTACCTTCGGCCCTCTGGCTGTCATGTTTGCCCACGCTGTGCAGGTTGGTTACCTCTCGGTGTTGCCGCTGGTATATGCTGTTCCGCTGGCTCTCAACACAGAAGCTATCCTCCACAGCAACAACACAAGAGACATGGACTCTGACAAGCAAGCGGGCATCGTCACCCTGGCCATCCTCATAGGCCCGACACTATCTTATGTCCTCTACAACCTCTTGCTCTTTGCCCCTTATGTGCTCTTTTGTATCCTCGCCACCCGGTACACCATTAGCATGGCACTACCTCTGCTCACACTGCCCATGGCCTTCCCCCTAGAGAAGCAGTTCAGGAGTCGATGCTATGCCAAGATCCCCCAGAAAACAGCCAAGCTCAACCTCCTCATGGGACTTTTCTATGTGTTTGGAATCATTCTGGCACCGCCCAGCAGCTTGCCATTGCTGTGATTTCATTAGATTTGACATTTCAAAATTTTAAACTAGTTTATGTACCTCTTTGTATTTGTACAAAGCCATCTGAAGGCTTTGGTTGGCTTTAATTTATTGTGTAATTTATAAACTGAACAGATTTAGTTTAGATACTCCTCTGTGACAAAATGAGGCAGGTTACTTTGCAGTATTAAGCCTTTAACAATGTGTTGGTAAAAGTAAGGAATGTCAGTATGATTTTTAAAGGGGCAACGTTTTCATAATTTGAGGACCCATGGTTAACCTGCAGCTGCCATATTTTAAGTTTGTAAAGACAACATACATATTGATGTCTAAAAACAATAAACTACTATCAATACTGAGCTTTGTGTCTATGGTACATTAGGTCAATTTGGTCATTATGTTTTATTTTTGGAGAACCTAATGATATTTTATCTGATTGCAATAAAATTCACTGCTACTGATTTTCAATGTCTTTTTTTTCTTCTTTTCATCGAGTCTATAAATATTACAGGGGTTCTATCTGGAAAACCAGGATGACATTTAGTTGTCCTCAAAATATTTCATAACCTTCCATTAAAGAAAAGGCAAATTTACAATAGTCATAACTAGAGACTGATAAAAGTAATTAAAAAAAATGCTAAATAATAATTTAGTGAAATATGATTGTTTTTAATTTAACTGAGTTGAAAAAATGTAAAAAAATAAGAAAAAGTCCTGGACTAATGAGAACACTGCTGTGGGCCAAAATACCTGTCAACAGGTGCAGAAGTCTGAGTTACAGAAAACACATGATTGCCTCAAATCATCAAAATATTTGCTTATGAGCGATGTAACTTATATTAGTTTATGATACTTTTTGCTTGTTTTTTGAAAAAAATATTTCTATTGAACAACAATAAAAAAATATATCTTGATTTTCATGAAATTCTTATGACTTGTCAATTTCAGTTTTTTTCTGTGACAGCTGTTTTTTTTTTTTTAATTTTGAGGATGACTATTTGATTTAGAAAAAAGAAGGTTCAAACTCACAAAAGAATTATTGAGAAGATTTTAATAAAATTTAAGTAAGGCATACTAGATGGAATATAAATTGTGGAGTATATGTTAACTTCATACCTGGTGTGGACAACCATACGTCCACAGTACCGTCCATTATGCAGAACAATAACACTTTTCACTCATTTTCAGTTTAGTCTTATGGTAGTCCATTCCTGCCACTGGTAAATAAAAAATATTGACATAATGAGGTAATAATTATGAGATAATTGTGAGATCAAAAGTCATAATTATGAGATGATAAATATAATTCTGAGATACTTTGTCAATATTTTTAATCTACAAATAGTGGGAATGGGCTTCCATTCATAACCCAGATAAACTGGCTTGCAAAAATATTCACTATCCCCTCCTTTTATGTTTTACATTACAACTTGTAATTTCAATTTTGAGGGAAGTTTATATAATATTAATAATAAAGAAGATTTTAAATTGCTGAAGTGAGGTTAAAATGCAAAAATAAATATGAAAGATTCTAAAACGTACAATTGTTACTTCAACATTCGACTACTAGACTGCAATTTTTTGTGTAGCACAGAAATGTGTCCAATTGATCTAAAATGCTGCAGTGAGGGTTCTGATGAAGATTATACTTCTCTAATATTTTCTTCTCTTCATTGGTTCCCAGTTAAATCTAGAAAGAAGTGTGAAATTCTTCTACTAAACATATAGAGCTCTTCATGGTCAAAATTCACAGCCGAAGATCTCATCGTTCCAAATTTTCTAAAGAAAGTTCTTCACTCTCAGACTGAAAGTTTAGTCGTAGTTCCCAGAGCCTTCAGTTATCAGGTCCCTCTATTGTGAAACCAGCTCCCAGTTTGGGTTCAAGAAGCAGCCACCCTGTCTATCTTTTTAAGTTTATGCTGCTTTGGACTTGTATTGAGACGTGTATAGTTCACTGAGCTTCTCTCTGCACCCGTCTCTCTTTGCTCTTTACTCCATACACATTATTGTTATCATTAGCTAGCTTTTGTTTCTTTTAGAAGGTAACCCTGGCCTAGATCTATGGTGCTTAATGACCCCCCCGTTCTTTTCTACCCCAAACCAGTTTAGGCAGACCTTTCCCACATCTGGTTCTGGTGCGGATTTTCTTTCCCTTTAAAAAGGAAGATCTTTTTCTCTCTCCTGTCACCTGCTGCCTTGTAAAAGCTTCTTAACTTGAATTTCAATTATCCTTTTCAATGAATAAACACAATTTTTTATGAATTGGACTATTGTGACTATAATTATATAATAAATTTGAACTAAGTTCATTGCAGTGAAATGGATTATTACTGAAATGGTATTTTTAGAAGTACCTGGGGAGAACTTTGTTGTTAACTGAAACTGAAATAAATATAACTGAACTGAAACAAGTGGGACCTGCATGAGTATCCCCCTCACTTCCCGTGCAGGATGTACTTGGTGTGAACTGACTCAATGAATGTTATAGCAGACAACTTAGAAAACCAATTTCAAATTGTGCATATAGCTACTTTATTAAATACAGCCTGTTACAGACACATCATTTGTTTTTGTTTTGTTAGTTGCACCAACAGAAATGGTGTGGTTCCCCCAACCTATTTTTCTTAAAGATCCCTTTTGACAGTTGTGTTTTAAATCACTGAACAGCATTTTCTGGCTAAATGCTCATCTTCAAGAAAACACTGCTTTTCTGACAAAGTATACCCAAAACCCGAAATGAAGAGGACAACAGCTTGTGTAATTAAAGGAATAATCTAGTTTCACCTTATATGTAGATCTTTATTTATATTCAAGTTACCATGGGTGGGAATATAACCCTTTTCAACCCTTTTTCAGTTGGACTCGCCATCTCATCTCAAGTGCAAGTTTATCAATGAACAAAAACAGCAGGTGGCAGTATGGAACAACTGTTAGAACAACATGCACAGACAGCTGTTGTACATATTGTTAAATACTCCATCTGTGGGGTCTTTTTTTCTTTCCTTTTTAAGATCAACTCTTCAGTGTAATATTTGAATATTTATGCACACATCTGTATTTGGACAACATGTTTAGTTTGTAGTAGAACAACTGACATATTGTGTCTCCTTGAAGTCATTGAACCACCTTCCAGGGAAGAAATGTAAATAAAAGAGACCAACATCAAGAGAAGTCACATAATCAAGAGGTATCAGGGTAATTGTTTAAACTAATTTATCTATGGATCAGAGTGCCCAGTTGTTTATATGCTGCGTGTATTTATTTATTTATTTCTCGTCATTATTGTTTTGTAAACATCATCTGGTATTTGACACTTTTTATATTAGTGTGACTGAATGAGCATATTTAGACTGTGATGTTTTAACTGGGCAGCTGCCCTCCTGTAGGCAAGCCCTAAAGAAGGAGGGGAGCCAACCCCCCCCCTATTTAAACTGAAATACAGCCATGCTTATGATAATCTCGCAGGAAAGTAACATTTGCAGCTCATTTCAGGTCATGTTGAATAAGAAAAATAAGGACATGGTATCAAGCTTGGGGCATTAGCCAGTAAAGTAGCTAACAAGATAAAAAGCTTCATAACTGCCAAGAGCCAAAGAAGATCTAAAGATATATTTGGGGACATGTGAAATGTTTCTGAGGCTTTTCGTTTCCTCCGTTTTATATCTTAATAAGAAACTGTCCTTACAGCATTTTCCCATTCTGTAATATGTATCGATGTATCTATTTATTTATATGTTCATTGTATATTCTCTCTTCATTGCCGTGAAGTTATTCATACTAATGTTTATGATTTAGTTTCCATCTTTTAACACAAACACCTGTAATAATCGACAAAGATTCACTTAGAAAAAAGGATAAACGTAGGCTATATCACTTTAGTCCCTCCAACATATAGTTAATAAAATACTTAGATAAGATAATATTATGTTTAATGATTTCGTTTAAAGTAGGCTATTGTACTATTTTGATTATTAAAATGTAATAACGCACGAAACACACGATAGCTATGTCAACTTCACTGATGATTATTTGAAGCCATAAACGATACAACCAGGCAAACAATATAAACCAAACCAAACATACTAAACAAAACAAAGTGCAAATGTGTTGTGTTTATTACGAGTAGCACGTGAAAGCAACATTCTCAGTGACGCAACGCATGGGCGTGTTGTCATGGCTATGTGCAGCAAAACGTTTCTGTCTAGTAAATACTTATTTGTCCCTAAACAAATCATGTCAGCGTTTTTAGTGGACACCAATATGGAATTTTATTTTACAAAAAAGTAAACATTCTTGTCAAAGATCAGGTAAGTAGCTACAACATGAAAGAAGCAATTTTTTTTAAATCACCAGTACAGGCTGGCCAAACATTAGTTAGCTAGCTAGCGTCAACGCTAGACAAGCTAGTGCTACGTACAGTCCTACCATGCTTATAAAGCCACTCAGAATACTGCTCTAAATTTTGCCAAATGAATGTCAGCAAATGTTACCGCTTATGACTGACCAAATATGCATTATATTAGATGTAGGCCTACTTATAAGCAGTTTGTCTAATCATAAACGAAGGGCATAGTTATTTTAAAAATGTATCTTATAATCATAATAGCGATATTTGTAATGGTCTATATGGAGCTGTTGAACTAACTGCTAACGTCTGCTGATGATTCTAGAAACGGACATTTTTGTCTATAAATAGAAATGCCTTTGAGTTCTGTGTTTTACTCAGTCCAACAGTTTGACATAAGGCTTTCAGCACGTGTAAGGGTCTGTCACAGTAATAATGGCAAAGGTGCCTCTATGTATCTTCTTGACAGAACAGGCTGTTACTGAGATTTTAGTAGCCGTGCTAGTAAGCTAAACCCAGATTAATGAACTACTGGGGTGTCATGGTTCTGGTGCTATACCTGTCATCATAGACTCGTTCAAGAACATTCAGTCACCCGGCTTAAAGTCGTAAAGACAGATTTGCAAAGAAAGTACAAGGACTACAAACTCTTTTAATAAAGGACAGGAACGATGGTTGAGAAAGAACAGCCTGGACTTAACTGGGTCTACTAATGTTGCTTTTAGGCGAACATGTGCAACTATTATTACATTTTATTATGAGACCTAACCCCTTACAGCTGTCTTATCTGGTTGGTAGTGATGAAGCCTGGCTGCAGCTGTCCTATGCAGGTGCTGCAAATGGTCATAGTAGGAATTGTTCTCAGCCACACCTACTTGGAAACAAAGTTTCTGCCATCTGCAGGGTTTGTACTGTTTGAACCACAATTTACATTACAGTAATGAAGCTCAAACTCATTCTGGTTTTCAGCACAGAAATGACTGGTGGTCTGGAGAGACGTAATCAATCTATTTCATTTGATCAAAGATTTGGTAAAAAATATTGTTTTGAATCACTCTGCAATTTGGAAAGTGTGTGCAACAGTGCTTATTTTTATTGCTAGTTTTGCAGCCTGCATGCAATAGTCATGTTCCCATCAATCCCACATAACTTTGGAAACATGTGTAATCTAAACTTTACAAGAAAAATGCATTTGTGGCTGTCCGACTGGCACAATATTGAAATGTGAAGCTGATTATAACTGCCACAAGCACAGTTTTTTCCCAAGAAGTTTTATAGCTAGTCTTAGCTTTGAACCAGTATTATTGGATTTGGGTTGCTAAAAGCTGAATTTCTGACAAAATACATAATTGCTCTATAGATTGCATTGCACCTGACACTATCCTCATCAGTCTGGACAAGGTTGCACACACACATCAACCACATTGTGATGTCTATGTCATTCTTTGTCTGGCTTCATCTTTTGGTTCAGTGGTCCTCAACCGATTCAAAACTAAAGAATTAATGAAACTGAAAGTATTTGGAAGATTCAGCATAGGAGTTTTAAAAAAAAAGAAGAAAAAAAGAAAGAAGACCATGCTATTGACCATGATGCTCATCATTGTTTGTGTGTCTAAAAAATGATCTTAAGCTTAAAAGGCTTGAAATACTTGGAAGGTAAAAACTGGTAAATTTCACTCTAAAAGCAAGATACATGCATACAATCTTAATATCTTAAGACTACAGTTGCTGCTACCTCCGACAGAACAGTTGTCAGCATGACAGGAAATCTATGGCACCTTAAAATGGTGCTATTCTTATAGTCTAATACCATTTTGTGTTTTCCCCTTTTGATACTTTGGGATTGGGTAAATCAGGAATAAGTTGTTGCGCCAGGTGAAGAATGTTCATTAAGCTTTTGATAGAGACTGAAATAACGAGTTTGAGAATACAACAGGCTCTAGTTACTCTCTTCTTTATCGTGGATGGGGCCACTGTCTGTTAGATAAGCTCCTTCTTAGTGTTGGCAGGAACTAATTTTTTATAGCATCTCACAAGGATGACCCCAATGCCTTTCATTTAGGATTCTTTGAATTTGTCTAACTGATGAGAGATCCTAGGACAAACTCAGGACATACAGGGGAAATTATTGCTGCTTCTCATTGTCAAGGAAGCTTCCTTAACGGCTCTAGTTTAGTGTGCCACATCTTAAAATGTCTTCAAAGGACTGTTCTGATGTGAAAGATTCTTTGAAGGACTTGTTCCTTTGTGCAGCGAGATTTGAAGGATGCGTCTGAGTATCCACTGTGTTCTCAAAGCATCCTTAGCTTCTAGAGCCATCTTGTATCTCTCCATCTGAGAAATGCTTCTGCTTCCTCCTAGAGCAAGGGAATTTTGCAATGCATAGAGAAGTCTGGAGTACTTGCTATGTCTGCTGGCACTGTGACCTTTCAGAAAATTGATAGAGGGATGGTACTAGGAATGATAGGATTTCTATAGTGGTGTCTTCCTTATTACAGCTTAGTTTTGATCAGATCCTTAAGTAAATAAATTAGCAGGCAAAACACGATGTAATATATTTTTGGGTCTGCCTCGTGTAGGACTGGGCAATAAAACAATCTCAAAAGTAGATTGTGGTCAAATTTAATGTTGCTCTTGTAATGTGACATTTTTGGTCGATCCATCTACAGAACCAGCTGTGCATCCCTCCGCACACTCCTGTCCACAAGTTGGTGATATTGCACTTCTGAGCTGGTTTCTAACAGCCAAGAAAACTGAAAGGGGGAATAAATAAATAAATAAAAGGGCAGTGACCTGCCAGCGGACTGAGGACGGAAACTGAGCAGAAATATAGGAGAGAATGAGTGTAGCCGAAGAAAGCCACAGATGCGAGAGCAAAGCGGAAACGGAGCTCGCTGAAATTCACGAACTGTCAATGTTGCTGCCAAAAAAGGCCCCACTAACGTCAGTAATGTGGAAGTGGTTTGGATTCAGTTAAATGATGAAGAACAGATTTATACAATGTGCAAACTTTGTCATCAGTTGGTAAACACCAAAATGTGAATCTCGACTAATTTACTTAATCACCTGAAAATGCATCGTCCCAGCGACTTTGCAGAAGGAATGAAAATTCGGGCCAATGCCTCTCGGTGCACCAGTTCTTGGACTGAGTTGCACAGGTTATATAAGACATACCTAAAGCCGAAGCAGCAGGTCCAGATTTAGAATATACATTTCTCCTGCAAATATAAATGGTTTTTCTTACATTTTGCTGTTTGGCATATTAATAGCATGCATGTGACAGAAAGAACGGTCTGTTTTCATGATGTTGGATGATGATTCTCAAAGCATAAATACTATGAGTTTGTCAGGAGCAGTAAGAAGTTCTTGCTCACAGATTTGACTGTGCAGTGCTACATATGTTTCCTGCCCTCTTTATAATGCTATAAGGTTCTGAATGAAGTTTTACTGGTAAAACTTTCCTCTATCTTCTCACTGTGATGACTGATGTCTGATCATATGTTTGTGTTGATGCCTGTTTGAAGAGGAGTTGTGTGAATGAATGCCTCTTTTTTTTATATGTTCAAGACGGCAGTGGCTTTGTTTCGGAGACAGTGGTGTAATCTTCTTTATAAGCTTGTGTCTCAACCATTTCCCCAAAAACCCATTCATTCAATGGCTATTCATGTCCTACCAGTATCAGCTGTATATTTAAATGTGCAGGCAAGTACCAACAGAATGCCATTTTGACTGGTTTTCAGAAGCATATTGTTATCACTCACAGCTGTGGTCACATTTAAGAGAACACTTCAAGGCTAGGAAAGCATTGGGAAACACACACACACACACACACACATAATCTCCCTCCTCTTTGTTTTGTGCATGAGCTTGAAGGAGACTGTGAGCTACCTTACTTAACAGCAGCAGTTGCACAAACCAGTTTACAGCAGAAAATAAGGTCTATGGCAGGTGTCCATTCATCAAAATAATATCCAACCCCACCCCTTTTTTTCCCCATGAGCACCCCCCCCCCATCCAAAAGCGTCCAGACCCTGCCCCTCGAATGTATGCCCCTCCCCCTCTGTCCTCTGCTTGTCTGCTCATCGACAGTAGGGCGAATGGTGTCCCCACGGGCTATGAAAGGAAGAGGGCTGTACATCCTTATGCAGAGTTTGATGCGCATGTGTTTGCACATATTGCTCTGTGAAGACAGTGTGTCTGCGTTACACGCGTGTTGCTGATGCTCACATGCAGCAGTGATGGAATATAGCATCAGAGGAAGCCTGTACAGAGCAAAGCCCACTAGCCAGTTTTTTTGCAAAAGCAAGGGAACGTCAAGCTGAATGCAGCGCTCGTCGGGCAGCCACTCTCCCTGGCCATCCTCCTCCCTCTCCTCTCCTCCTCCTTCACCGTGGTAATCCTTGCTGACACAACGCACAAAGGACTAAATGCTGGCTGCATCCTCCAGTAGTAAGGCTCTTTACCTTCTTCCTCCTTCAGCTCTGATCCTCTACCATCAATCTGTTTGTCTGTATAGCAGGATGCTGTTTCTGTAAGAGCACTTGCAACTGTATATCATATCCTTGGAATGCCGGCCTGGCTGCCCTACTCCTCCGCCCCCTGTATCTCTTCCTTCTCGGCCGGTTCATTCAGGGAGAGCTTCACAACAAGGCTTTAGCCCGGAAGAGGCTTTTTCCCCCCCTTAAAATTCTTATTTTTTTAATTTTTTTTTAATCTTGGTTGCAGCTAGTGGGACACCTATTTTTTTCTTCATCTGATGCATTTATGTAGCAGGAGGTCGGAGCTAGTTCCTCTCTCTCTTGTTCTCCGTCTCTCTGTTCACCCTGCTGCACATCACTTTACCAACAGGTAAACCAGCTAAACAAGACATGTTTTATTTATGAATTGATGCAGTTTTCAGTCATATCTTTTGGAGTAAGGCTGGCTTGTCTTTGATATACCTGATTATTCTACTCTTATTTGTAGATGCAGCGATAGAGGTTGTTTTCATCGGTTTGAATCTTTTCAAAAGAAACGAGACTAAAATTTCAGAGTAGATGAGCCATAAAGCATCCTTGTTTTTGAAAGGAAATATGACTGCTTGCATCTTATCAGACTGTCACAGTAGTCAAATATGCTGATTTCAGTGTTTTCTTTTCAGAAAGGTAGGAGGAGGACAGGCAGTGAGCATGCATTTGGTATAAGTCTATGGCCATGCTACTACAAATGTGCCACATGTCAGTGCAGTCTGTAGTAAAGCTAGAAGACATGCTAAGCAAGCAGATATATCTGTTTGCCTTGGCTGCTGCTGTCACTGTTTGTCTAACAGACCTGCGATGATCAAATAGGCAAGAAATCTTTTAACCAGTCTCTATCTACAGGCACTGCATTGAGGTAGTTATTAGGTCAAAGTTGAGCTTGTAGTTTGTATTTTTAATGTGTACATTCTTGATAGCAGGTACCCTAATTGCTGTGTGTTAAGAGGCAAGTTAAGAAGTGTTTGACTTCATTGGAAGAGCTAACTATCATGAACATAAGTTACTAAATAATGCTTAATTTACATTTGTTAGGTGAATATGGAGCAATGTAAGAACAGTAGGATCATTTATCTTATAAGTAGTGTGTTACTTTAGGTAAAACTGATTTTACAAGAGTAGCCACGTAAGCTATGATCAACCCCCCCCATGACACATGTGACAATTCATTTTATCAGTTCCAAATGAACTTTGTACATCAGCTAGTGGCAGCTAAATGTAGGAAAATATACCTGTCAAAAACATTTTTTAATCACTTTGAAATCGCATCATGGATTACTGGACTCAAATGAATTGCCTCTAGTTAATATGTAAGCTGATCATCTCGAAGAGACAATAATGAATGATTTAATGAATTAAGATTTACAACTTGATATTAAACCATTCCAATAAAAGCACTGTTAGTATGCAACATAACAAGGACAGTGGGAAATAGACCAGAAAGCACCAAACATTTGCTCTGTTTGATTCACATATGTTACAGAAGGTAAATGGTAAATGGTAAATGGACTGTACTTGTATAGCGCTTTTCTAGTCATGTGACCACTCAAAGCGCTTTGACA
>JBBBVU010000014.1:21800941-21813547 GCA_037177055.1 Atherinosoma microstoma | reverse complement strand
TGTAGGGTTCAGTGTCTTGCCCAAGGACACTTCGACATGTAGTCAGGGGAATCGAACCGCCGACCTCCTGATTAGTAAACGACAGCTCTATCCACCTGAGCGGCTGTAGCTCAGGTGGATAGAGCTGTAGCTCAGGTGAACAATAAGGGTCACAAATGTTTCAGGCTTAATATTAAATATCTGTAATCCCCATTTATTAAAGAGACACTACTCAATTTATGCCATTTTATCAGTGATGCGCCCCTATCGACAGCTAATTCATCATCCATCTTGCATCCTACCTGTACTGAGAGCTGAGTCCAGACAGTAAAAAACTGGGTCTTCTTGACTCTTGTTTTATCTCTTGCTCTGTCTTTGCCTCTCCTTAGTTTCTTCTCTTCCTCCGATAATGTCTTCTAGCATTTCTTTGCTGAATCTGCTGGTGTGCGTTCGAAACGGCCGGTTTGTTTACATTTGCTTGCTAGCGTGTAACGCATGCGCACAGCGAAACTCAGCAGGCAGCGTCCCGGATGCGAAAGTTGTATATTGCGGTTTCTCAGCCGCGGGACGCCGCTGTGCGCGACGGCTCTAGAAATTCACATAATAGATGTCAGTAAACGAGTCCTGAAAGCGGAGTTTTTAGGTCGAAAAGTTATTTAATGGGCCTTTAATGTGCCAATTTAAAAAAATTACCTGCTTATGGCCCTTAGCTGGTAATATATTTACCTGATACTAGATTTATTTGTTCAGTTTTTAATTTATAAAAATCTTTCTTTACCTTGTCCAGCATGTTTTTTTAAAAGTAAAAAAACAAACAAAATCAGGTCAGGTCAGGATCAGGCTTGTCCAGTCACTATTTGTGTTACAGACTGGTTGATAATCAAACAGACAAAAATGTTTGTGCTGACCTGCATACTATTTGGATTTGTTTTAGATTACTAAATCAAAGTGTGTTTAAGGTATTATATGTAACTATTGTAAGCTTGGTAATTAAGGCTAAGATTCTGTGTAAAATAATGCTCGTCTTTTAAACATTGAATAAAATGATTCAGGTACAGACTGGATAAGACTTGATGTGTTCCAGGTGAAGATACTGCAGACTTGAGGCTTAACGCACAAATAGCAACATGTGACATCATTATTGACTTTTTAAATGATCTTTTACTTAAGGCTGAGCGATAGTGTAGAGTTGTTTGGATATAGATTTGAGTGAATAAAGCTCCTTTGACAAGATGCAAACATTTAATACAAGAAATGATCAAAGCTTCATCACACTTGCATGACAATGCCCATTATCATTTTGAGCAATGTATCACCTGAAACACAGTCCACTTTTAGGATCAGCACTCTTCCATTGTTTGCCTTGCTCAGCCACTATTTTCTTTTCTTTTTCACCCCCAGATAAAGCATCAAGTTTGCACAGTCCTTGAGTAACATCTGTCAGACAAAAAAACTTACCAGGAAAGAGAAAAAAGAAAACAGTATGTCCCAAAACAAAGATCAAAGTTCACAGCTAACCAAACACCAGGATTGTGCCAGAAAGGGTTTATTCCACTGTTAGTGGGATGACCGCTTCACAGCGCTGGTGATTTCAGATGCTCCCTCTGGTCATCTTGGGATAATAGCAGTGCTAAGCTTGTGCTGTGACGGTAAACTGGAAAACAGCAGCAGGCATGTTCAATAGTGAACTGAAGATCATGGGGTGTGAGTATTATAATCCAAGATAATTCAATATGATAATCCTATCAAATTTACAGTAGGCTATGTGTTTCCAGGGAAGAATTTGTGAATGTGCATGAAAGGCTTTTGGGTTTATGTTTGCTTATATGAATAATTCTGAGTGCTTAGTTTTAGATCTTTTGTTCCAGATGTTTTGCTCATGGATGAGAAAGACATGATGGACATTTTTAATGAGTCAGTTTAGTGAACAGTTTCATAGTTGTCTGTTTACAGATGAGGATTACATTTGTTTTTTACATTTAACGCTAAATACATTTTCTTTGATATATCTTACTAGTGTATACAGTATATTTCAATGATGTCACTCATTTGGTTGAAACTTAAAGGCGATAAAATTGAGAACTGAGAGCGTTTTCTGGCTTAACACCGCATGCTGAAGAGATTTTTGTACATGGATTATTTACTCAAACTCCTTATTGATTTTTCCCAGAAGTCCTCTGAACACCAGCAGGCTTTTTTTTGTCATTTCTGATAGGATGATTCTTATATAAGTGAAGAAAATGTGTGTGCTAAGTATTTCTATCCATTTAGAGTGATTTGTTAGAAAAAAGAAAAGAAGAAAACCCTCCATTATTCAAAGTAGGAGTAGAAATAGGATGAAAGCCAGTTAGACCATGTGTCAGAAGGCATCCGGCCAAGACTTTGCTGCTTCACACAGTAGCATATTTCCCATGGCACTGGGCCTGTCCTTAATAATACTTTTGATGCAGAAGCTGCTCAGTGATCATCATCAGATGGCAGAACTGTATTTTATTTTTTCCCCTGGTTAGGTAAAGCATTACAAATAATTCATATCAGGTTATCTGTCGTGATTTGTCATGTCATGGGCTTGCTCCCATTAAACTTATTAAACCGTCATAGTTAAACTTGGACGCAGAGTCTATTGTACCATAATTATTGCATAATGGCTATTAAACATTTTTATAATCACAGATTGTTTTTCCAGTCCTATCTTCTTAGACGCACTCACCATTTTGCACTTGTTTACTTTCTTGGAGGTTTTGGCCTTGTTGAGCTGGTTGGATCACAACCCCATAGCAGCGCTTTATGTGGCAGTGTCTAGTCTACTAGGTCGACCCTACATTTTGCAGTGAGTCACATTTTTGAGGGAAGCGCTGAATAGCTTTACATTCCAAGAACATATTTCTCTACAACACAAATAGTCCAGCGGTACAATCCCACAGTTATAAATAAGCCCACTATACTGATGCTGTGTTTTTAATATACATGTATGTGTTTTAAGAGTTTCAAATTTAAAACAAGCTTTCAAATTTAATCTTTGATAAAACCTCTGAGCATTCTTCAAGGGAAAGTGTGTATTTTTTTCCCCCTGTGGACAAAAACACTGTTTCATTGAAGGAGGTTGAAGTTGCCCTCACAGACCGGTCCTCGGCAGTGTGTATGACGGAAGCCAACCCATCTGTTATTGCAGGCAGAGAGCTGTAATCCTGCCTGTCTTAGCCCTCGGTTGCAGATTGGCAGTGACATTTCAGCAACACAGGTGGCCTGGTCATCTCACACACAGACATGCACACAGAGAAAAATGTCAAAGGAATGTACACCGAAGAGCCAACCTCTGGAACAACAGAGGTCAGGCTGCAGCTGCTCTTGTTGAGTCTAAATAGCTGGTTACCTTGCAGTGCTGAAATGTTATGAGAGACTGGGACCTATAATTGGTCATTTGTCTGTATAACTCACATTTTTTCCAACTGCAAGTTAGAAAAATGTGTAATGTTTTAAGGATAAAAGATGCACCACTTGTTGTGCCTGTTGTTTTATCTAGCAGTTTTCAAAAAGCAAATGTGTGAAGTTGCTTTTCCCTGCTAGCTTGATCATTAGCTACAATAGAAAAACAGAGACAGAGCCTTCTCCATTGCAGCCCCCTCTCTCTGGAACTCTGCCACTTTCAATCAGAAACTGCACATAACTATCCACAGTAAAACCACAACTCAAAACTCATCTTTTTAAAAGTGCTTTAAATGTTTAATACTTGACTGTTACCTGGATGTTGTTGTTTGCTCTTAACTAATTCTATTTGTTTTATTTTTTGAAAACCTTTTTTTTTACTACCTGTTTGTATATAATGCATCTTTGAGTATCTTTTAAAGGACTCTATGGATTAAATACAAACTCCTATCAGAAAAGAATTGAATAAATATCCAGGTCTCTTTTTGTGACTTACAGTAAAAATTAAATGCCTGCTCCCAAAGTGAGAACACCAGTCACCCTGAAGGTTTGCAAACAGTTGTAGTTTCATGTGATAAAAAGCTGCATGTTTAAGGATATTGTGGTTTTGTAACATGGGGCTAGTCCTTTTTTCCTGTAACTAATTTCTACAAGTTGTTTAACTTACCTTTCATTGCTGGAGGAGATGTAAATTCAAGACTCAGTGTTACTTTTGCCACAGTTCCTGATTGTGGAAGATTTTGTAGAAGCAGAAACATCTTCTCTCCCAGTACTAAATGGTGATGTGGGAACAGGCCTAGATGTGTAGGTAGAGCCATCCACTAAATCTCCCATGTTGCGTCTACTTGCTAGGACTGGTTTATTTAATACTGATAAGATATCAGTGTTCATGCTGCTGGAAAACACATTGAGCGGGCTACTGAGTGGGTGGAGTTAGAGTGGGTGGTCATATGTGGGTTTAAAGAGCTCATGGCATGTTTTTTCATGTGTTCTGGCTTATCTGCAGTATTGAAAAATGTATTATCACCTTAAACATCATACAAGCCTCAAAAAAGACAAATGTGCTTGTTATAGTATGTTTAATGCATAAGGATGGCATTTATCTAGTTTTCCCAATTTTACTAACTGGACCTTTTTTTCAGCAACCTGACCACTATCATGTAATAGTTCATAGATGCTATCTACCACAACCATTTAAAAGTAAAAGTTTTTGCACTGCAAGGGACAACTCCTGGCTATTTTAGGGTAGGGCTGTATGGCTACCTAGCATGTGGTATGAGAAATGGATGTAATTAGAAATTAGCACAATATGTGAAACAAAATTAACTGGGGGTTAGCGGTAGCTATCAGCTGCTCACCAGGCTGAATGAGAAGGCGCTAGCTGTTAGTTGCCAGGACTGCGTCCTGCCTAATGAGCAGGCGCTAGCTGCCATCCACCTGGACAGAGCTGAATGAAAGAGCAGCCAGTAGTAGCGGGCTGTTTGCCTTTACGGCACTGGCTGCAATCACCTGCTTGCACAGCTGGGGTGGAAGTTGCTAACCATTGTTAGCCATAGCTTAGTTCTCCTTGTAGCTTCTAGTAGCTTTTCCTTTGATGGTAAGCGTTGATATGGGCTGTGAAAATGCAGATAAGGAAGCTAACAGTGCTTACTGAGCACCTGAAAGTGTCCATTTATGGCTGATACAATCATTTATAAATATAGCCAATCACAAAAGCAACCATAGTTTGCACTTTGTGCACATATCGTGTGCAAACAGAAACCATTAGCAGCTTAACCTAGGGACACATTGTTGGAGTGTGTAAGCATCATTTCCTTTCTAGATTTTTGTCAGCAAATGTTTTTTACCTTAGTACCACACTTATCATATGTAAGTAGTCCTGTGTAAATACATATGAGTGTGCATAAAAATGTATATAAAATGAAGAACTTAAAGACAACATAATCTGCAAACTTGCTCAACTGCAGGCAATGAGCATATTTAGCAAATGGACAGATCTCATAATAATCTTTGTAATGGCATTTGTCGTGCTGTTCACGTTCGTATCCGATATTGGCTCCAACATGTATGGCCGACGATGAGTGCAATGCTAATTTATAGGTCCCCCAAGATAAAGAATTAAATGAATGGGAATGATCGTGCTAGGTTTGCTTCAAATGTAGGTGGGAGTTTTTTTTTTACTGTCAGTATCTAAAGAACAGTTTCTTTACCCAGGAGGGTCAACTGGTCACTGTTTAATGGTTTTACTCGCTCAGCTTTACTATACTTTAAAGAACTTCAAAATGATTAACTAAAGATAATAATAAAATTGCTGCCACCCAAATTGATAACCTGCCTTGGAGTGTGCATTTTAATCTTTGTCCATGCCTTTGTAAATATCTTGTTAATTTGTTTACTTAGTCTGGCATTTAGGTCATTTGTTTTAGATTTAATTAGTATTGTTTATTTTATAGCCTTGCCTTTTGCCAGGCCGCAGTTGTAAATGAGAAATGGTTATTAATCTGTCTTGGCTGACCTAACCTTCCAGCTAACCTTCCACTATCAGTGTTAGTGTTGTCAAAATCATCTTTGCTACAAGAAACGGAAACCAACATGGTGAAAATATGATCGTAAAGAAGATTTAGATCATGCATTGAGGCAGGCTTGTTTTGTTCCTCCTGTGAATGGTTAAGATCTACTAAGAATGCATTTTTAACTTATCTCACAGGAAGTTTCTTCAAAAGAAGTTGCTCCTGTTCAGGGGCTGCATGGTATTGTTGTGGTTAGCAGTGTTGCCGCAAAGGAAGAGGTTTTCTGATATACTGTTCTCACTTCTAACACAACACTTTGGACACTTATTAGTTGCTGAGTATTGGCTTCTTAATATTGCTGGAAAGCAGAAGTCAGCATTTTTATCAAAAGTTTTTTTTGCATTTCATATGCATGATAGCCTTTTGAAGAAGCTGATTTTCTTCCTTTGCACTGCAGCACATGAAGCCTTATGGGTCATTATGTGTATGCACCAGACTTTACTGTAGGAAATGGGCACAATAAGGATGTGTGCTCCATTTTTTTTCTAATGCGCTGTGCATTGTTTGTTTTCCCTAATGCAATATGTTTAATATCATCAAACCTTCTTCTTTTTTTAAAAATTTTTATGTTTTTCTGAAGATGCTTAAAGGCAGGCAGATGGTTATCTGCAGGCACTGCTATGACGGCCCTAGTTTTGTTATAGGCAGTCTTATTGGAGAAATGTTACACCGTTCTTCACATTTACTTACATACATACTGTTTTCCACACAGACACAGCACACTGACAAACCATGATTGTTATAAAAAGTATGAAAGAATGTTTTGGATGTGTCACATGTGATAAGTGAGTATAATTAGATGCTCATGCTTTTCAGCAAAAGGTTAATTCCATATTGCTGACTCAACTTCCACATACTGGAAATGCAGCTTCCTGTCAGTATTAGTTACTGTTCCTAACACTCAGCAGCATTCATTTAAACCACTGGTGCAACCAGTCATTGGTGTGACACCCTTTTGATAAGATTTACTGATTTTTTAATTTTTTTTTGTTAGTGCTTTTCATTCAGAACTTCTGGGACATAGAAGACAATTTGACAAACAAAGAGAATGTTTGTATTTTGTTATTGTTTTGTGCTCATTGCGGTGGGTGATTGTCATGTTACATTCTCTGGAAAGAAGAAATAAACTTTTTAGTTAGAAAAACATAAGGTGATTATCTTCTTAATATTTGATTTAAGAGGACATGAAATTTCCTGGAGGTTCAACGTGATGAAATATATGTATAGGCTGCAGCTCTGATGCTTTGCTCTTGTGTCAATATCGGTTGTTTGGCCTAAACCAGGAGTGTCAAACACGTGGCCCCGGAGCCAAAATTGGCCCGCCAGAGGGTCCAATCTGGCCAACGGGATGAATTTGGTAAATGTGAAGATGACATAACTCTCATGTTGACAGCAGTTAACTGTCATTAACTGCTGTTTTATAAAAGTAAGTGTAACTCCTAATTTGTTTACATGAGGTTACATTGTTTTATGTTCAAAACATTTACAAGGCAGGGGGATAACTTATTTCTTTTGTCTTATATCTTAGTTAATAGATCTCACTTCAGTTTGACTCTGCTCCGAAATGAATGAAACATATGGCTTGTTGCTCCATGATTCCCTTAGTAGTCACTGTCAGATGCATGCAGGTTGTGTGAAACAATACAGGTCTGCTATTTACTTGTTTGAAGATAGTGGAATGGATAAAAAAAAAAAAAAACACAAACATTTCATTGACTCAGTTCAGGTGATCGGGATTACTAGAGTGAAGTAGAAATAAACATTGTAAATAACTTCTTGCTCTTGAAAAGTTTCTCTAATCATAATGTGAAATACTATATTTTTACTGTTCCAAATACCTGTGATTGAATTAAAGTGATTTTGTGGCATGTTAGATGATAAATGAGGGGAAAATATTGTTGAAACGGCACTTATGTTTCTCAAGAAATGTCAGGTTGATCTTAATGTTTGCTAAAAAGTTAGTTCATTAAATGTAAACATCTTGATGATGTACTTCTTTGCATGAAGTTTAAGGTATTTTAGAGCAGAGAAACATATAAAACTTGCAGGATGAGGGCCAAGGTTACCCACCACTGATTTATAGTTATGTTATTATTTCACTGCTCTGTCCCACGTCACATGTAGCGCCTGAACTAAAATGAGTTTGACACCCCTGGCCTAATCTAAAGGTTTTCATAATTGTGAAAAAAATTCAGCTTAGTTTAAACGATGTAAAAAATAGGTTAATTGTTTGCTTAAGGTTAACATTTTGCAGTCAGTAGTTTCTAGTTTAGTTTTGTAGTTGGAATTTAGGGCATGGATGGCACCAATGACACCAGAGGATCCTGTTAAGGATGTAAGTACAAGTGTGTGTGCAATGTGTGTGTGTCAGGTCACGGCTTGATTAGCGCAGCAGGGCATAGTGGTCGTGTCCAGCTGCTCTCTCCAGAAGTGTGCCGTGACACACAGCAAGGCCTCCAGTGAATGATCCACCAGCCAAGAGAAAAACTCTGCTCCAAAATGAATGAAACATATGGCTTGTTGCTCATTGATTCCCTTAGTAGTCACTGTCAGATGCATGCAGGTTGTGTGAAACAATACAGGTTGCACCTTTTTACTCGTTTGAAGATAGTGGAATGGATAAAAAAACAAAAAAAACAAACATTTTATTGACTAAAATTTAAGTGAAGAATCTACTTCTAAGTGCATTTGAATGATTTTTAACCTATTTGTTAAATTTATTTCTTCTTGCTGTGTTCTGCTGTCACTGCTTGTTTTTTTCTCCAGGTCTCATTGCATTTTTATCCTCTTTTACTTCCAGTCACCCCTGATCTGTTCCCAGAAACAACCCTGGTGCCGTCCCTGCCTGCAATACCATCCGTGCGATCCGGCTCTGCAACCCAGAAGCTCCGGAGGCGCAGCAGCGGCGGAAGAGACGGTGCTGCCAGGCCCCGGCCTTTGCCCTCAGCCTGTAGGCCAGGCCCCAACAGAGGCAGCATGGAGGTGGGCATGCGTGTTGTGCGTGGCCTGGACTGGAAGTGGGGAAACCAAGATGACGGTGAAGGGCACGTGGGCACTGTGGTGGAGATCGGGCGCCAGGGCAGCACTACCACCCCAGATAAGACTGTGGTAGTACAGTGGGACAGTGGGACACGAACCAATTACCGTACTGGCTACCAGGGTGCCTACGACCTGCTGCTTTATGACAATGCTCAAATTGGTAAGTACTCAAAACCAGTGATACTAAAACCTGTACTTTTTAACTACATCTTTTAGCTTAACAAATTGAGCCAAATTCAATATTTTTTTGTAAATGGAATAACTAACAAAGCTTTTGCATGTCTGTGATGAAGCAGCTCCCTCACATAGCCTGACTGCAATCAGAGTGCACACAAGTACACACACACACATCCACACACACACACCTATGCACATACACTTCATATGCTAATTTCTTTCCCCTCTGTTATTGCTATATCACCACACCACGATTACTGTCATGCATCTCATCCACATAATCAGTAACATAAACCAGGGGTTTACCATTTATCCACGCATACGCTAATCCAATTGACACTTAGCGCTGCTGTTGCATGGTGTAGCGTGATGGCCACATCCCGCAGTGTTCAGCAAAGTAGGTGTGGCACTTTGGTCAAATAGGAAGGAAGTCCATGCACAAACATGTGGCTATTTATTAAAATGGGTTTTTGTAAATGTTATAATCTTGTGGTTTAAAGACCCACTCCTTAACTTTTCGATCTTGAAACTCTGCGTTACAGACTAGTTTGATGGCACAGTGGCATCTGTTTTGTGCATTTCTAGAGCCGTTGCTGCCCAGTAGCATCCCGCAGCTGAGAAACCTCACTATACTACTTTTTCATCTATATTTACATCCGTAAACACTACGCGGTGTATGACATCATGTTATCCTCTGCGCATGTGTGTCACTTCAGGGACATACCGTTCACACTTCACTGCGATGGAGGTCGCACTGAAATGATAATGATAATGTGAACGACCATGCAAAAAAATTGGATTTCAGTAAAAAAAGAAAAAAAAGAGTTGGATTTTAGCATTGAGTGTATCAAAGGGGTTCAGGTGGGTCCGATTTTTTCATTCTAATGGGGTTGCACAAGGTGACAGCCACTTTGTTGTTTCTCTTTCTTTTCTTTTGTGGTAATTGCTTAAAGCAATCTGTTTTTGGACTTGTGCATACCCAATTCACTTTGGGATATGAGCAAATAAACATCATCACTATCTTATCCTTGGACTTGCCTGTGGCTTTTTATTTTTATTTTTGAGTTGTAGAAAGGACCCCATGACAATGCTACAGTTTAAGACATACCAAAAACTACTGACTGTAGAAACCTAGAGGGGAAAAAACACACACCAATTTTTTTTTTTTCAAACATCCAAATAAAGATGTAAAAAAGATTCTTCACCCACATCTCCATTAGCTGTGATGGTTGCAGGTTTTTCTTTTTCTTTGTCATCATGCATGTCATGAAGCCTTTGGCAAATTCCTTTTTGTAGGCACAATACAGTTAAGAGCATCTCTAGTCATCAACCGTCCTGTTCCTTTTTGGACTTGAATGACACACACATTAATGCAGTACTCATTAGCATTTTGCTCCATTTAAAGCAACATTTTTCTGCCCGAGAAGCTTGCCCTTCAATTAATGGAGCGAATGAAGAGGAGAAGAGATGAAGAGCCAAGGGGATGGCTGTATTTTTGTCATGCTGTTTCTGCCTCAGTTCTTCACCATCTCTTGACATGAGCCACTCTTATAAGTAACATCAGATTCAGGAAGGACGTGACAGATGCCTGGACTGTTTCTGTGACTTTTATCAGAGAGATAAATGAGACTACATTACATGATGTACAGGTCTCCTCAACTGCCTCTTTCTCTCCTCCAGGGGTGCGTCATTCCAATATCATCTGTGACAGCTGCAAGAAGCATGGTATCATGGGAATGCGATGGAAGTGCAAAGTGTGCTTCGACTACGACCTGTGTACCCAGTGTTACATGAACAACAAGCACGACCTCAGCCATGCTTTTGAACGTTACGAAACGGCACACTCCCAGCCGTGAGTACCACACTGCCAGTTGCCCTGCACAGTTGATTCTAATTTAAATTCTAATTACTTTATTGTCTGCTACAAAGAGTGCAGCAAATACCTCATGCTCAGGCTTATTATCATTGTGGTATAAAAGCAGAGCTATTTGTATTGAGCCTAAAGCCTAGCTCATGGGCAGGGTCACAGACTCGGGTTAAAATATATTTACACTTTTTTAATCCAAGGTGTTTTTTTTAAAGTTATTATTTATCTATTTATTTTTGGTAAGTCCTGCTTTTGTTTCTTAAGTGTTGCAGTAGAAAAAGACCAGGGGCCTCATTTATACAGCCATTGCACATACAAAAATTGGCGTACGCCAATTATAGTCAACTTTTGGGATTTATAAAAACCAAACTTGGAGGGAGAATGTTCCCTAAGGTAAAAATTACAGGGGAGCTGAAGTAGAGTTCTGTGAAAATGCAGAGCATCACTTAAAGAGAATAAGGACTTTTGGAAACATGAATACGTAGTAAAGAATGGCAGAAAAAAAACGTTTTTCAGTAATCGTAATAAGGATATCAATGATTGGCTACATTTTGTGCCTATTGATTAAGTGTTAGGCTTTTTGCTTTTTATACAGGAACAGTGGACAAAAGAATTCCAGTGTATACTGTAAATAGAGTGGTGTAGATAAAGACAAGATTGTACAAAGGAAGTAGCACATATGCGAAGCTATGATGGTTGATTAATTAAAAATCCAGCTTTCATTTAAGTTTATAGCCAGTGTTCTCTCTTTTTACATTCATACTTGTGTCAGTATATTCAGTGCAGGTACATTTTGAATCCTGTTTGGTGTGACACTGGCAGCAGATTTCACAAGATGCTCTTTGTAAAACAGTACAGCATTAAAAAAAAGAGAAGCTTACTTTGTGAAACAAATGGTGATAGATTAAAATCTCAAATGCTGTATCCATTCTATTAAAACTGGATGATATTAAAGCCAAGGTACATCAGACGTATGAACCTCTTAACACACACTACATGTGGATTATTAGCACAACAGATAATTTATCCTAAGGAACAGATTAATTTTGCATTGGCCCTTATAATCAAATTGTTCTGTCCCTAGGTCAGTTCAGGAAAACCACATGTGGCCTAGATGTAGATAAATGTTTAGTGAGCCGATACCAAGTGTCCTACGTATCCAGATGTACCGGAGTGAGTTCTCCCTTCAGAATCAACTCTTCTGCATCAGTTCACAGTGAAGCTCCAAACTGCTTCAGGCGCTGTCTGAATGTCAGCTGGATGGCCTGTTCTCATTTTAATGAGGTGATATGTATGACCCAGATTTCCTCTTGAGTTCAGCCTGGTCCAGGTCCAACACAGTTCCATTTATTTTCCTGTCTGATGAGTGCAGCAAATAGGTGGATAAATCATTACTCTTTTAAAAGTGATTGAATCATCAGGTCTAGGTTTTTTTTTATTTATTTTTTCTCAATATTGTAAACTACGCAAGACCTATCTATCTATCTATCTATCTATCTATCTATCTATCTATCTATCTATCTATCTATCTATCTATCTATCTATCTA
>JBBBVU010000014.1:21781558-21800841 GCA_037177055.1 Atherinosoma microstoma | reverse complement strand
TCTATCTATCTATCTATCTATCTATCTATCTATCTATCTATCTATCTATCTATCTATCTATACATACATACATACATCTATACATACATCTATACATACATCTGACAGTAGTTGTATTTTCATTGCAGCTTCCTATTAAATGTCAAATATAATTTATTCATTAAAATAATAATTTGAGGTTTTTTTTTCAATATCATGCTTCACCTACATCCAAATAGAAAATATTTGTTGGATCCAAATACATTTGGATTAAATAGCAGCTCCACTTTATTGTACATGTTTTTGTTCAGCACCAGCAAACTTGAAATAAGAGATAAATCTGAGATTGAGTGCTAAGTGGGTCTCCATTAATGTGTTTTTCTTTAGTTTGAATGATATTTAAAGAAAGCTCTTTAAAGATATTTGTTTGCTGCAAGTCTGACTGGATTGGTGGCAGATAACACAAAGGGCTTTTATTAAGTAAGCTTATAAGATAAATTACATTTTGTATTTTCTATGTGTGTGTGTGTGTGTGTGGATCTTATGTAGTCTGAAACAGCGATAGTATACTAAAGTCCATAAATCGTATAGAAGACAGTGCCAGACAGCCAGAGCCAATCATTCAGCCACGATGAGAATGAAATCTCCAAACATCACTAGTTGGCTTGGTAGGAAGTGCATAGACTGATTGTTTGTTGATCTTTTATAGCTGTTACAGTAATGGTACTGTGTTTTATACATGGTTCCTGGCAGCAGTGGAGTTCAGCATGGTCTTACATGATTTAGTTAATTATGTTTGTTCCCAGTGACATTCTAGTCGTTCTTTTAAGTTCCTGAAACTATGTTCTATTTTCAACACATCCCCGGAGGCTGTTAGGAAAAAAATATTTATATCATTTATTCTATACAGCATTGGGAAAAACACAACAGGCCTTGGTAACATTTATGACAATATAATTAGAAAACAGTATTGCATGTTTAGATGAGTTGCCATTAGAAAGCTCTTCCCTCTAAAAAGGAGAGCTTTTTAGAGAGACGGGCTTTGCAGGAGAGCTTCGGTTTGCAAAAACTGCATCTGAACAAACAGCAAGAGTTTTTGAACAGTGTCCTGTGACCAGCCAAGACCAAAGTGGAAATGTTTTACCATAATACGTGGTGTCACATTGTACATCAGCACAAACACCTCATTCCAAATGTCTAGCACAGTGAAGGATGGGTGACGATTTACATTTCCAGACAGGACCTTGACACCTTTTATACATTTGGTAGGCCACAAACTTCTCTGTACACGAAAATATTCTAGAGCCAAAAGTGAGGCCATCTGTCTGACAGCTAAAGCTTGACGGGAATAAATTCATACAAAAAAAAAACCAGGTTCCCAATGACATGAACAAATCTACAACAGCATGAAAACTGAAAGAGAAAAGAAACAAGGTGCTGCAATGGTCCAGTCAAAGTCCAGAATTCTACCAGACTGAAAATATGTGGCACGATCATAAGACAGTTGTGCATGAATTAATGCCTGTAGAAGCCATAGATTTAGGATACAATTCTTGTAACTATAATCATTTCTTATATTTTATTTGCTAATGCAGAACTTTCCATTTAATTGTTATTCTAAATTAGAAATACTATTGCTTTCTTTTTTTCCTACAGAAGAAACTCCTGCACATGCATTATGGCCAAAGTGTTTACTTTTTATGTAGAAGCTCCTTCATATAACCGGTGTTGACTTTGGCTGGTTGTGCTGATGACACATTTACACACTGATACTTGATAATGTACAAAACTGAAGAGATAATCAAATGAAAAAAGAGACTTTTATGGACATAAATTAGTATTTGCTTCTCATATTATGGACAAAATATTATCCTTTTATAACATTAAGCCAGCGCTTCCTCTAAAGGAATTTTTATTAAAGATGTATTTTTATAATTTGAGGAGAAATGGAGCTATGACTGTTTTCCAGCACTGGCACAGAGTGTACATCTGGGACAACATGACATGGAAGTCACTTTATTTCTTGCTAGATGAATACAGTAGAGCAGTTTACAATATGTGAGGCCTAGCTCACAGTGCTTCTTTATTTCCAGACCATATTGAGCCAAATTTCCTTGACAGTATTTCAAAAGACTGATTTATTATCTGGCAGTTATGGGACCCTGAATTGTCAAATTTAGCTCAGTTTCATAATGTGTGTGACTTCACAGAGGGCCAGTGATGATTTATGCGAGGAAACAGAAGTTTAGGTGTCATGCTGTTATGAAAGACTCTTTTTATGTGTGTCAAACATGTGTGATACTCCAAAAGCAACTTAGCTGAGTGGATCTGTTCGTTTGTTACGGACTATCAGTTGATAAAACCTTTATTAGTGCCTTGAGAGGACGATGGGAAATGATAAACACTGTAAACAGAATGCAGCATGCTGACACTCTAGTTGCATGGTCACAAACATGGTGTGACACCTGAGCCGGATATACTTTGTGTTCCATTGTAATTACGTCAGATTTATCTGGATTAGCATGCCACCATTCTCAGATATGTGGATTAGCACTTTTAACTTCCTGGAAGACATTTCTTAGGTAACGACTGTTGGATCATGTACAAATCAAAGTGGAAGACCATGTACTGTTTATCAATTTTGTGATCATAAAAAAAATCAGATTTGAAGCTCATTTTGTGTTTGTTAATATTTACAGTACACAACTTTTACTTATTTATTTTTCTTGCTACAATGTATTTTAGGTGGTTCTCACATTTTGCTAAGATTCATATGTTAAATCGTACAATAAAACATCTGTTTGCGTACGTGACAATACTCAGGACAGCATATGTGTACGACATATGTTTACAAGAAGGTGATTGGTATGCAGCTGGTTAATCGGCTCTTCCTCACACAAACAACACACGCACAGTTCCAGGGAACCTACAGGGTCAAGTTAGTGCTTAATCCTTTCCTTGCATTTCAAGCTACTCTTCACTCACCTGACCCGGTCACGTTTAAGATTCATTGAACCTACCCCCGACAGTGCCTACAGGATTGGGGAAATTTGGATTGCTCTGCTCTTGTCTCTTGTCTCTCTTATCTGAGGTGTATCTGTGTAGGCTTTCGTATTCTTTTCATATCTCCATCATAAAACTGAAAAATTCTTCTTTAGTGTGGTTAAACACTCCCCTTTTTTTGGTGAAATGAGATAGACTGAATGTCATGTGGTCTCAACATGTTTTATTTTAAGTTTCAGCTTTTGCCTAAACACATTATATACTGTAAACACAAAGAAAGCTGACATTTTAAAGTGACGCCTTCTGACTTTGAAGTGAAAGTGTTTATGACAACAACAAACCTGTTATAATCATTTGGATATAGCAGCCTCACAGATTTTAGGGCACATATTGCTCGTTTTGTGAATTTTTATTCAATGCATTGCACTACATTTTGTTTTTAAGAGGCTAATCTTGTCTGATTGTTGATCCTTCCTTTATGTCAGAAGGTGTAGGTCTTTTGGCCTGATCCTGTCTGTCAACAGGGCTGACATTGGGCCCAGCAGGATTAGAAATCTTGATCCCTTGGAAAGATCATGCAATGACAAACAAACGTCTGTTTCTCTCACATAAAAGTGGGACATCAGTCACTATGTCCTCAAAGCTTGAAATCATTTTGGCTCAAGTTTTAGGAATCTTTTTTTTCTCTAAATTCGTCAACTTTACAGTCATAAACAGGGGTACTCTTGTTAGTATTTTAGTTTGTCCAGTCTTGCAAACAAAATCTGATTTGTGTCAACAGGAAGTTGGCACGGCGTGTAACATTTCCTTAATATTATGAATTAATACTACAGATCTGTTATTCTTAACAACACTGCCTTTGCCTTACCACAGTAGTTATGTGGAATATTAGGTACATGATTTTTAAAGGAATAATAACAACCGACATCACTATCTCCAACCATTTCCCTGCTCTGTGATTGACTTGCCCGAAGGTGACTTCCTCTCTGATTGCTCTGTTGTCTAAGATTAAGCTCAAAGCTCTGCTCAGCCACACATCATCCTCAGCACAGACCTGTTCAAGCTCAGTCCCACACTGAGATTTACTGTTAGTTGTCTTCACAAGCCAAAGCTGCTGCTTCTTCCTGCTGTAGCTTTGAGGAACCTGAAGTATGGCTAGCAAAACCTTTGCATCTGGGATATATATTGGACCAACAGAGCTCTCACAAGGCTCTTTTTCTTTTCATCATATTGGACTTTTTAATGATTTTTAAGTTGATCAAAGAGCTGTTTGGCTGAAATGGAAGCCAGGACTTGATTTTGTCAAGTATGGGAATAGGCAGCTCCTTTGCACCTAGTTCTGATCAAATCTTCACAATAAGGTATGTCTGATTTTGATGTCAGTGGTAACAGAGTGATTTGTTTTGTGTTGACTGTTCTTTGTAGTTGAATTCCTTTGATTTAAAAAAAGAAAAGAAGTTATATAGGATATCTTAGTCGTTTCTCAGTCACTTTGTCAATAACCGCAACACATCTGGTATCATTCAGCACTTATCTTTTGATATCTTTTGATATGCCAAAATGTTATACTAAGAGTAGCTAGAATCAGTACACCAATGTCATTGGGTCACTACCCTGTGTATGTCATGTTCTGCAAATATACCCAATGGGATGCACATGTAAAGTATTATTGTGCAATGTATGTATGTGGGTGTTTTTTTTGGTATTCGGCAGCCTGTGCTCGCCACAGACTCAAAGCAAACTGTAATAGGGTTATAGGGTTTTGTATTCAGGACTACAGCAACATAGCTGGTCCATGGAGCAGTTTATTCAGCTGCGTCTTCATATTTTTTATCACAGAGTGAGTTTGACACCGAGGCAGAACCTCCCGCGGATCATCCTCAAAGGAATATTTCAGGGGGTTAAAGTCGTTCGTGGACCAGACTGGGACTGGGGCAACCAAGACGGTGAGTGGCGAATGCTTTAGGTGAGGGTGCGGGGGGGAGTCATATACAACTAACATGGCATGACCAACTCACCAAGTCATCTTCTGTTTTTGAGCGTGGAGCTTTATGTCTTGCCATCTGAAAGTCATATTAACATCCTGACCTCACAACTCATTAACCTGAATAATGTGTTGGTGTGTGTCTGTGTGCATTTATGTTCCCAGTGAGTCATCTGAGTCTGTCACACAGATGTGCTCCCCTGTTTGTGTCAGTGTCTTTATTGAGCTGTTGTTTTACAATATGTTTACTGCATTTCTTTTTCCATCCCTGTTTAGAGGCACTGGACATACCCATTACTGAAACTTTGTGACGCTTCTTTGAAAACAAATAGATTATTTTTTTCACTGTGAACTGTAGTTTATGGCTTCTGTGTATTTCTACAGTACTACGTTGTGTGACTAACTTTGAGGCTTCATTGTTTTGAAAAATATTTATTTTTTCACATGCTAACATCCTACTTTGGTTTATGTTAGAAATCGATTAAATCTAAATTTAAAGCAATCTTCCACATCAATGGGCTAAATTAATGCCCATGAATGTTCCCTTTTATAGAAAGAGTAAACATTTTTTTGTTTGCTTGTCTGAGTCCACTATTGGACTCAGACTATATGTGAGAGTAGCAAGACCTCTTGTCAAGAATGAATGAGTCAAAATGTCCTTTCGGTGTCTTTGAAATCATTGCCCTGGGGTGTTTGGTTAAGTCATTCATTAGGCTTAAATGGTGTGTGTGGTAAGTGTATCTGGGACATTCTGAGCATGCTCCGAATTCCCCAGCCTGTAATGATGCTATGCAGGTCACTGGTTTAGTTGGATTTGTTTGTTGGCAGTGGAACAGCTTTAATGCATTAACAACGCTTTCAGAAATCAGACAGGATATGTGTTAATGATGTGTTTGGACATGTTTATTGCTTCTTATTAAGTCTAATTTTGCACTCTGTCATAATCTTATCCAGAAGGGGTTTTTGTGTTTCATATTGATTTATATAGCAGCGAATGTAGAAAGTGGAAGCGAATGACTGACACTTAGCAGCTCAAGTGAAAAAGGGAAATGGTGTCTCTTGCATCCATGTCTGTCACTGTATTTGTTTTATGTCTTTCTGTTCATTAGAATAAAACCTCTCTCTATATAATGACATTACTTACTCTTATGGGCATATTTTCCTTTCACAATTTTTTTTCTCCTTTCTTCCATAAACTCATGGACCATTGTTTCTTGCATATTTTGTGTGTGTTTGTTTCTGTGCATTTATGCATGTGCAGGTGGGGAGGGTAAGGTTGGTAAAGTAGTGGATATTCGTGGCTGGGACACAGAGTCTGGACGTAGCGTGGCTAGTGTCACCTGGTCTAATGGCACCACCAACGTCTACCGAATGGGCCACAAAGGCAAAGTAGACCTCAAGTTTGTGTCAGACGGCCAAGGAGGCTTCTATTACAAAGATCATCTACCTAAGCTTGGTAAGGAGGTGTTTTAGTATAATAATTGTTATAAAAATGCTGTAAATATGAAGAAATTACAACAAAATCCAAACCGTTGTTACTGTTAACTTGGCAAAAAAACTCACAAAATTTGGTTTGATTTTTGTCGATGTTGATGGCTGTCCATCCAGGAGAGCATGCGGAGCTGCAGCGGCAAGAGAGCGCTGATGGCCACTCCTTTCAGCAGGGGGATAAAGTCAAATGTCTCTTGGAAGTAGACATCCTGCGGCAAATGCAGGAGGGCCATGGAGGATGGAACCCAAAAATGGCTGAGGTATGGAAACTTTTCCCTCTGAGAGAGAGTTGAATAAGACAAAAGATTATAATGATAGGCAGTTTTACAGTATGTAACTGCTGAGTTTGAATGGGATGTAGACTTGAATGAGTTTGTTCATTACACATGTGCAATCTTCATGTTGTCAGAAACATCACATAGCATGCTTCTAAAACTTGGCCCTCAGATTATTTATATAAGTGGCTTAGATGGATGTTCCAACAGAATGAAAAGAAGCACAGCATCCAACTTTGAAGTCACAGCTGCTGAAGGGAACATTAAGGTCACATCTATGATAAGGAGAGACCCAGGATAAAACAGCCTTTTTGTGTTTGCAGTACATCTGCCGGATCGGGACCGTTCATAGAATCACAGACCGGGGAGATGTCCGAGTCCAGTACAGCAACAACATCCGCTGGACTTTCCATCCGGGGGCACTAACGAAGGTACTAAATTACACATGAGTTTCTGCCAATGTCTTACATTGTTAACAAGTTCAGTATGACTGAAGCTGAATTTATTTTCTCAATTTTATTTCAAATTGTCCACCTTTATTTCTTCAAGGTGAACACCTTTGGAGTTGGTGACCTAGTGAGAGTATTGGATGAGATGGAGACCGTGAAGAGGTTGCAGGCTGGCCATGGAGAGTGGACAGACAGCATGACTCCTGTATGCTCGTTTTTAGCCTGTTGATAAAATTATGCCTTACCTTCCGCATACAAGTTGTGTGTACACCAGAAGCAAATCAAGTTTAGTGATATTTTTTGAAATGTTGATCACCATCAATCAATAGTTTTCTTTCTGATTTGTTTGCTTGCCCCCTTGTCAACCGTTACTCACTTATTCATGCCACCTCAACTTAACTTACTCCTTTTTCTGTAGGTGCTTGGTCAGGTCGGGAAGGTGTTAAAAGTGTATGCAGATGGTGATTTACGGGTGGCATTTGGAGGCCAGACTTGGACATTCAACCCAGCGTGCCTCTCTGGCCAGCCTGCAGAGGTGGATGCCAACCTAATGACAGCTGAGAACCCCAACGAATCTGGAAGTAAGGCCTCTCCTGGGACCAGTGGGCTCATCTCTAATGCTGCAGCTCCAGCTTTACCTCCTGCGTGCATTTTCTTATCCTTTCCTCCCTTCATTCCAATTCTGTCTTTTGCTATGCATGCTCTCTCATACAGGCTGCCACACCTGCATTAATGACCTTTCTTTTTTCCATCAATGTGGGGACAGGGTGTCCATTTTTTTAAGTGCTCTTCTCTGTAGCATGTCATGATCCGGCACGCTGCTATTGCGAGGCTTTTGCTTTTGCTTTTTGTCTTTATGTCTGACGTTCTCAGCAGTTTCTTAATCATGACATATTCTGTGTTTGTGTTCACTTCAATGGATGGAAGGTTGACAACACAGCGATGTGTGTTTGTGGTCAGATTCTATTGCATGGAGGGACATTTTGACTCATTCGTGTGGTATTGTTAACTTCAGCTTTAACAAATTCATCAAGCACCTTGAGATTTTGTCCCTCAGCAGGCTTTCATGGCTACCATCTGACCTGAAAAGTTAATTCTTTTCTATTTTTTTCTCCCCCCCTTTCCCAACCTTCCCCCACTTCTTCCTCTGTGTGTCCCTCTTCAGGCACTGTCATCTCAGTGTTGGAGAAGCTGCTGTCTCAGTCTACAGAACAGGACAATCCCAGCCGGCTGGTCATTGAGGCTGCACACGGCAGTGCCAACAAAGTACGAGAGCTGGTGCAGAAATATCCTGACAAGGTTAGCGCAGCACTCCTTCTTTTTGCTGCAGTCAACGGTCTGTTCCAAAATCTCTTTTCACCAGGAGACCAAGAATGGGGGGGGGATTCCAGGGGGCCACTTTGACTTATTGAGCCAAATGAGGCAATAAGGTTCATTGATATGTAACAGGCTGATGAAATCATTAACCCTGCAATTATGCTAAATGAAAACATAATACGTAGTCAGCTCTTTTATCAGATTAATAAAATTTTTATATTTTTGATTCATATAGTAAACTGGGATTAAAGTGCATAAAATATACTTAAAGAAAATACATCATTCTTAGTGATTTTGGGCAACTTTTGGAGCCCAAACATTAAGAATAATTACACAAACAAAAGAGGCAGCAGCTTCTTTCCTATTTGGTTGCTGATTCATTCTATTTAAACTAGAGCTTTCAAAATTAAGGCGTTAACAGAAAGAGATTAATCCGTGGAATTAACCTGTTCGTTTAAAAAAAAAAACAACAACAACACATTAAGCAACAAAGTTGCTGTAAATATGTCGAAATTACAACCAAACTTGCCATTATCTTTGCAAGAGAAACTGATTTGGGGCATACAGGCGCTTTGTCACAGTGGTGAACCAAATCCACTAAAAAACACTTTATCCTCCTTATTTATTAAGATTTTGATAGTTTTCAAGCCTTATATTTAGAGGATGGCTGCAGGATGACCCATTTGAAATATCACTCAGTTAACCACTCAGGCGTAATGGCAGTAATGCACCAAATCCCTGTGTGCACACTGCCAAGAAAACAAGAGGAAGATGTCATTGCATCTATGTAATGTCTGATTGCTGTGACCAGAACTGGACGAAAGAATCTGCAAAACCTGCCGATCCTTTAGACAGGAAGTTTGAGAATTAAAAAAACAAAGATGGAACAATTAATAAAAACGCTATAATTTGCTGATAGAGCAGAGAGGAATTTTTTGTTTCACCAAAGCACGTCTATTTGAACGCCAAGCACGCATTTGTTGAGGCTGCTATTTTCGGTTTAACGTCTAGTTTTCAGCAGATCGCAAGCTGGGTGTTTACATTTTGAAATGTGATTAATCGTGATCAATCCACAGCTATCCTGTGCTTAATCAGGTTAAAAGTTTTTATAGTTTGACAGCCCTAATTGAAACACATAATAAACAAACAGCTATACAGAATTTAGATTAACACCATGCCTTAATCATCATCAGATTTTTTAGTTCTTTTCGCAATTTCATTTACACGTTTGGTGGAGATACTCAAACATCGCAAAGTATCTGCTACACCAGCCTTCCATCATTATGCAACTAGTTAGTGAGTACTCATGACTTTAGACTGTTACTTGGCTTTTTTTTATCTAGCATTGTGACATGAAAACAATGAGGCCCAAGATTAGTCAATCAGCCAATACCGTGGGTGGGACTAACTCCTCACAAACTATTGTCTAATGTAGTCAAGGTAAACACTTTGACAGAGATATTCAAAGCGGGAAGCACAAATTTTTTTTTATTTTTCTTTGTTTAATCTCCTGAGGAATGTCAGCTAGATGATAAATGAAGGAAAAGGTTGAACTCCATTCCATTACTCCACTTCTCAAACTCTGGCAAGGCAGGCATGTTGGTATGGCTACATATCGGTTTCTACTGATAACAGTTGTACCTTTTACCAGTGGTTTTATTTGAAAGAAATGGATTGAAAAAAGGGCTTTGAAAATGCTCGATTATAGAAAGGATATCAACCAGAAAGAGATCATTGTGTTGCATCAGATTTTGTCCCCTCATCCTCTACTGAAACGTCTTGTTAGATCCCTTTCATGTGGAAAATGTGTGGGTCAAAGAGATTAAAGTTCTAGTTTAGGGACAAGCAGGTTAAATAAAGTACATCCTGTATTGGATGCTTTTCTTGTCTATTTATCTGTACTTATTTATCAGTCATCCAGCTAACAATGCAGGATAATACTGATTAAATTGAATCAAAAGCAGTTTTAATCATTTATATTTATGTTAATTCTAAGTGGATGTTCTAGCAAAAGTAAAAATTATACAGAATTTAAAGGCTTCAAAGCAGCAGATAGCATTTAAAAAAGATGTACTGACATGTTTTTTTAATATCCCTCCATCACTAACAAAGGAAAGCAAAGGATTTCCCAGGAATCAGCAAGATTTGTGGTCCTCAGTGTTTCAGGAATGTTTGATATACATCTGATAAATATTTTCTTTTTGTTCCAACCACATGATCATTTTCAAAGTGCCAGCTTTCTGTCAATTCTGAACTCTGTGTGAGCTCTTTTGTACATAAACTCACTTTGTTATGCCAAACAATTGCCAAAATGGTACTCAACATACATTGAAACTATAATGTCTTAGTATATTATGTTTGATGTGCAATTATAAGATGTATGATATGCAAATATAAAATTAGATTTTTTTTCTTTCAAAGAAAAGGGAAAGTGAACACTTGTCACTGTGAAATTACAGTTCTGTATATCTATGTGTTGTGGTCCTGAGTGTAATTTCAATCTGCAATGACAACACTGCTTATTGGGATTATGTCTATCACGTGTATGATGAACGTGGTTGCTGTTCACGCACAGATTATTTCCAGTCTGTGTTCAGCTCTGTTAGTGTCCAGACCATCTTTGCCACGATGAATCTTCAACGATGTCTGTGTTCCTGGCAGGTGGATATCAAGAACCAGGGCAAGACTGCATTGCAGGTTGCTGCTCACCAAGGCCACATGGAAGTGGTGAAAGCCCTGCTGCAGGCTAACAGCTCAGTCGAGGTCAAGGATGATGATGGAGACACAGCACTGCACTACACTGCCTTTGGGTGAGGATGGACACTTGTAGTTGTCCGGCAGACATGTGTATTGAGGTTTTGCAGGCGTGTATAGACATAATACTTGAGTACAAAATTGGAGCAGCTTTTTACCGGTCGGATGAATCTCCTTTTTGACTGACTCGTTGTGCCACATTATCATGGACTCAAGGAGTCACCATTTAATGGAAACTAAAACTTGTCAAAATAAGTTCTTCAGTTTGTTGCAGCTATTCAATTAAAATAAAGCATTTCATAAGGATATTAGTGAAAAATTAGCAAGCAACACCTAACATTTACGTAGCTACTACTTGGTACTACTCAGTGTTTTACAGTATGTAACTTTTTAAAGTTACATAAATTACAGTGTGTTTAGAGTATTAGGATTAAACTGCAGTTGCATGTTTTTCGCTTTCTTGTGGGGTTTAGAAATCAGGCTGAAATTGCACGGCTGCTGTTGAACAAGGGGGCAAACGTCAACCTCCTGAACAACTCCATGTGTACGGCACTCCACATCGCTGTCAACAAGGGCTTCACTGACGTTGTGCGAGTGCTGACTGAATATTCAGCTGACGTCAATCTCCAGGTGAGAGAGTCTAGATTGCTTAATCCTGTACTTTGACTATTGACAATTTTTGCCAAAGATTTTTTTCAGCAGGGTTGATAACTTCTGTGTATTAGACACGAATCTAAATGAAAGTTTGGCGCTAAACATGTGCTCTTTTCAATTTGGATAAAAAAGAAAAATCCCTTTAATGTCCTTGTTACTCAAATACTGGTCAGGAGTTTTATCTCTGAATAGAATCTAGCCAATCCAATACAGCTGACTCCTGAGTAAATATAAAGGTAGCCAGTAATTGAGCCTCTCTGGCTGTCAGTCAGTTTTTGTACACAAAACACACATTGCCCTGTAAAACATTAGTTGTGGACACACACAAATACAAGCACTCATATTGTTTGTGATCCAGCTTCACTTAATCTTTCATCCTCATTAAGACAATGTAGTATTTCCTTTAATAGGTTTTTTCAGATGGTCTAACATGCCTGCAACCAGGCCCAGAATTCACAAACTAATTCATGTTATTCCACTTGAATAGTATCGCTGCTCAGCTAAAAACATGGCAGCCTGCAGTTTGTTTGTGTTTATGTGTGGCAAATGTGCATATGGTCCGTTTGTGCATCTGTTTTTGTTCTGGCTGAAAGTGAGAGAGAAAAAAAAAAGCATTTTAGTGAACAAAATCATCTTGCATTCATAAAGCACCTGAACATATTGTATGGAGAATATTCTCATATATTCAGTGGTTAATGGGGTTAATCTTAAAGGAGAGTTGTATTTTCTCTCTTCTTTTATTGGGCCACCATGACTTTACCATTATTCTATTTACGTTTGACTTTGTCTGAAGAAAATGCTGAAAAAAACCTACACAGCCCTTTTGTTTTTTCCAGTTTAAAAATCCTTAGAAATAGTTTCATTTTAATCCATGCAGCTGCAACATTTATCACAGCACATGTCAATCCCCCCCCTTCTTCTGTTAGGATTCATACGGCGACACGCCCCTACATGACGCCATTGCTAAAGATTTCCGCAATATCATCGAGATCCTCGTCATCGTGCCCAACATTGACTTCACCCAGCAGAACCACAGAGGCTTCAACCTTCTCCACCACGCTGCCCTCAAGGGAAACAAACTGTGAGTGGAAATGATAGAACGATATCCAGAACTCAGGCTTCGGCTCATGTGCCACACAGGAAGGAGAAATTAGGTTCTGACACCTCAAAAGTTAATGCTAAAAATTCTTTAGTCTGCATTTTTTTTAAAAATACATGGAGTATTTCTTGAGTTTAAGTACAGTTACAGCTTTCTAAGAGTTCACATCTAGGAACTACAATTTATTCAGTTTTTTTATAAAGAGTCAGCTAATCAGTTATGCAGTTGCCTCTTTGAGGAAAAATTCAGTGCCATCCCCAAATGTAGCATATATGCACCAACTGCAGCACAGTGTTCAGCTCTGGTCTCTATCCTGAGACCTTCTGTCTTCTCACTTATTCACAGTGTCTCTGTAGTTTAGCTGCACGTATCTCATATAAGGATTAGAAGTGATGGTAATGTGTATATATGGGAATCTCTCCTTTGGGTTCAAATAAGGATTTGAAGGTCAGTTCTCAACACTATCTGTTACAGATAGAGAGCTCATCTCCCACACAGCTTCTGCTGCTGTCAGCAGGCTGGAAGTCAATATCAGGCAAAAATGCAGCTTTTATATCTTTTTTTTAATAGTGTCTCTCTTTACACACTCAAACACACACACCATTCCTCTGAGTTGTTCTGATGAAACATTCAGTGTAGTCTTTATATTTCTCTCTATAATGCAATGCAGATTTGGGAATCATGACAAAAAATGTTAAGTATCCAAACAAATGCTAATCACTGTGCCAGACATTTTTTCCCAGGAAAGACTGGCTTAATGCAACATTCAGGAACTTTAATATAGATTGTGCCACTGCTGGACAATTGCTCTTATTATTTTACTTCTGTTGAAGTACAATAAATGCATGTTTATCTTATTTCCAGGAAAATGATAAAGCTTTTTTTCTCTCAGATATATTGTCTTACTGAAATAAAATCTTCTTAGTGACATCAGAAGGAAACTGGAGAAAGATAAACTCGGGCATTTTGTTTTGCATTGAAGGGAGAAACAAGAGAGCTACCTTACTTACACCTGTCAAAAAGTCCTACTTGTCTTCTCTGGTTGGTTTTAGGTATGGGCAGGCAAAAACTCAGTAGATAACTGAGTGTTTGCACAGTTATAGTTATAAGGCTTTATCCAGACTTGACAGAACTGTTTTGCCTGGCTACTTTTTTCGTGTGCCAGTGTCCTCCTCTGTCATGTTGCATCACATCAGCTCCCACACACCTTGAACGGCCTGGAAATGTTAGAGAATTCTCTAAGACTGAATGGTCATGCTTCTTTTTCATGCTTTTTGTATCATGACTCAGTTATCCCCCACTGTAAGCCAGCCTCTGCAGATAGAAATGCTTTATAAAGATTACTTTCATTGTGCAACATAAGATACATTGTTCAGCCATTGTCATAAAAAATAGTGCAGGACTTTTTACTGCAACTGGCATGTTTGTTGCAGTAAAAACACAGTAATATCTGTAATATTTTTTCCCACATTATTTTATCCAGTAAGAATATTTTTTGTAATAGGAGGCTGCAAGAAGTATACTGCTGCTCTTAAATATTTGCATTGATTGCAAATTGAAATAAGGCAAGGAAAATGTATTTATAGAGCACATTTCATGTACAGGACATTTCAAGGTGCTTTACATTGCAGAAAACAGAAGAGAAAAAATAAAAGATAAATAATAATCTAAAATCAAGCTTAAGAAAGGACAACAGATTTAAATCATGATAGAAATTAAAATTCAAGATTAAATGGAAACAGTACAAATTCAGATGAAAACTATGTAAATGCAGCAGAGAACAGGAGGGTCCTTAACCTGGATTTAAATAAACTGAGTGTTTCTGCTGATCTGAGACTTTCTGGGAGTTTGTTCCAGACATGTGGAGCATAGAAGGGCCATCAGAGCTGTGGTCAGAGCAGTCTCAGCGCTGTGGTTCTTTCTAAAACCTGACTGGAAGACATCATAGCAGTTGTTTCAGATTAGAAAGTCATTTAGCTGATAAAAAAAAACAGCTTTTTCAATAATCTTTCTTAAAAGGAAGATTTAATAATGGCCTGTAGTTGTTCATTTGTGTTTTATCTACATTGTCCCTTTTTAGTAGAGGCTTGATTACAGCTGTTTTCAGCAACTCTGGGAAGATGCCCGAAATTGAAGATACGGTCACGCCCTGTAACAGATCTGGCTCCATAGTTTTTGAGACCTTTTTGAAAAAACCTGTGGGCAGGATGTCCAAGCAGCAAGAGGAGATCAGTTGATGTAAGATATTCTCCAAGCCTTTGCTGTTAATGGGATTAAACTGCTTCATGGTGTTAAAACGGTTTTTTGGTGGACACGGTATATTTCCTGCTGTTGATAAACCAATTGCTTGTCTGATGCTGTGAATTTTGTCTGTGAGGAATTTGGCGAAGTCACTGCAGGCCTTGGTTGAATATAGTTCAGCTGCTATCGACACAGGTTGGTTTGTTAGCCTGTCGACTATAGCGAATAATACACGAGCATTGTGACAGTTCATGGTAATAATGCCAGAGAAATAGGACTTCCTTGCATTCCTCAGTTGTGAATTATAAGAGTGAAGTTCAGAGAGAAGACCTGGTTAAACATCTCGCTCGTGTTTTCAGTTATACACTTTTTTGTAATAATCTTCGTTGACATAGTCGTGTGAACAGGAATCATACTTTCAAAGAAGACACAGTAATGGTCAGACAGACCCACATCACACAGAGTAACCTTGGAAATGTCTAAGGCCTTCGAAATCTCTAAATCTAACACGCCGCCTTTTTCATGCGTAGCTTCAGTGACGTGTAGGATCAGTCCAGAATCGTCCAGCATGTTTATCAGGTCTCTCGTGGCTTTTTCATGAGCGTGAGAAACATGATCGTTCAGATCTCTAATCAAAACAATATAGTCAAAATCGACACAAATTATAGACAGCAGTTCACAAAACTCATCATATAATGCTACGCAGTATTTGGGGGGTCTGTAAACAGTTAAAAACATGACTCTGGATGAGCTGTTCAACTGTATGGCCACGTGTTCAAAAGAAGAAAACATCCAAGAGATAACTTCTTACATTGAAACGCCTCATTGAATAAAACAGCTATACCACCTCCTCTCCTGTTCTCTCTGACCTCGCTGATAAAGCTGAAGTTTGAAGGAGCTGTAATGAAGAACGCGGATGCCAGATTTGCCTGATATGTAGTGGGATATTTTCCATATAAGTTCTTATTTTCTTCCATTGATGTGAGGGTCTTCAAACAAGTCTGAGCAGGGACAATCAATGATAAGATCAAGAAATTAGGAGTCCTGGCAGCTGATGACTCGCTCAGTGCTCTAAGTTTGCCTATCTGTGGTGGGATTTCTGCTTCTTTGCTTCAGGGCTTTTACAACCTCATAAACTTTCTTTTCCAAATATACCCAAACCATGCCATGGAAAATTGGAAAATGAGGACCTATGAAAGACAGGAAATAAGAATAAAAAAAAGAAAAGCATCACTATAATGTTTCTCCCTTATGCAATACCACTTCATTCAAGGTTTCAGTTGGACACATTTAAGTGTCTCTTATGTCATTTAGTGGATAAAACCCTGGAAATTTATATTACAAACGTTTGGAGCCTTGCTATTATCATCTGTAAAGACCTTCAGTCTGAATACGTAAATTTCTTCTGGTTATGTTTTTTCATGTTATATATATCCACCTGTTTGTACTAAACAAGTAAAAAACAAACAAAGAAACACCTAAAGTAAAGTTACCACTTTAACAACCAGGACCCTCATAGATCCGCTAATAATGTAATCTCAGAACAGCCCCATACATGAGTGCAATATGTGAACAGATTTCAGAGTAGCAGGAAATAAAACGTTTGTTAAGCAGCAACTGCGAGTGTGAGAGGAAAAGGAACAGGACTGGAGGCCACAGTCGACAATAATTTAATACATTTTTGATTTGTTCTGGCAAGTGTCATATGTGCTGTTCTGAAGTTTAGGCTGCACTCCCCACCATTCATTTAGCCCGACATCAGCCGCTGCACCACAAGAACAGAGACAGGATTTACAGTGTCCAGGCTCAACTCGGTTCATCAGTTCATTCTTAAATCATCAGCAGGCCTTTACTACACTGATACAGTCCAGTTGCTGTGGATTTTTAAAAAAGAAATGGTTTATTACATGTAGCATGGAGTTGTCTTCTTTAGTTTCATGAGATGCATTTTAATTATCCTTATTAGGGATTATGTTGTTGATAGTTGACCTATTTTTTTTATTTACAAATATCACAAGTTAAAACAATCTATACCTCTGTCTGGAATATTTCCTCTTTTAGGTTGATTGAAGGTCATGTTACTCCCCTCAGCGCTAAAGTCAAGACATCCACAAAAAGTTCCTGAGAGCAGCTGCAACCATCTGTTGTTTTTTGTGACAAATAAAACAAGAATGGTTTGTTTATTGGAATATGCATTTATTGTGAGGAAATGGAAAAAGACAGATAGAGGTCAAGTTAACAAGAAGTCCTGGGAAAATGAAGATAGATGGCATGTTGCCAGATTTCTGCCTGATTCGTTTTTAGCTTCACAGAGTAAGCCAATGAATACACAGAATACTGATCAAGGGGTAAGTTATAAACAAACATGATGCAAACACCCAAAAATAAAATGATGACTTCAGTCTTGAGGAAAGTCATTACCAGTGTGCCTACGATGCCGTTTGGCTGTTGTGTGAGGGCGTGTTTGTACAAACCTGCCTCAAAGTGCCAGCTCAGGCCTGAATATGCATGAACATACAAGCATTCTGATTGTGGAAATAAAGTGGGAAAATTGTGGGTAAAAAAGTGACACAACTTGCACGGCTGTTGTCTAGTCTCGTGGTCTGCTTGAGCTGCAAAATTGAGTTTTTTTTAAATATATAAGACCTGGTATAGGAGTTTGTGCTGGAACCCTCCCTCGATACCAGGCACACACATGCAGGCACATACATACAGACCTGCATTGCAGGTACCAATGACCTCTAGCAATGTCTCCCTTAACGGCCTTTAAATCACAGAGGTGATTCCAGCCATACCTCACTATATCAATAATAAAATAAGCTGTGCGTTAAGTCCAGACCTTTGTTAGACCTTCAGATGTATTTGTGTGCAGCTAAAGAAAGCTGTAGTATTTAAATAAAATAGGTTATCCATGTTAATAGCAGCTGCTTTAAAACTGTGCCTTTTACCTTGATATAGAAAAATTGTTGCAATTTGTTGCTACCAGCATGCAATAAAATCCCGATTTTTGAATACAGTTAGGTAGGTTTTCATTTTAAGGAAAGCGCTTTCCAGCAGTGAGTTTGCTTTTGAAATAACACACCTCAGCATTATCTATCAGCATATGTGACACCAGAGTTCCCATGCAGCAAAGTCAAGAAGAGCCAACAGTGAACATCTACAGAAAGTTTGGTTCATGTCACACCGATGACTCCTTGGGGATTTATCAGCTTCCTGGATGCTTACTAAGACTCTTGGCTTCAATTTCACATGTCATAAAGCAGACTCACCCACAGAGCAGCAGATTAGTCTACAGTAGAGCTCAGGCTTGAGCATCTGTCTCCTGCTTGAAGTGTAAAAAGAAAAGAAAAAAAAGCCATGCTCTTACTCCAATGAATTGGGCCTCACAATCCAGTCGCAGTGGAACTTCTGCCTCCTTTTAACCCTGATGTTCAATATAGCACGCTGTACTCTGACAAAACTAGAAGGGCATCAAAGAAGAGGGTTCAAATTGGTCGTGTAGCGTGCTCTCTTGTCAGACTGTCTGGTCAACAGCTCTGAAAACAACCGCATCTCTTTCCAAGCTCATGTCAAGTACTTAGACACAGGGTGGTATTAGATTCCTGTTTTAAAAAGTCTTTGCTTTGTACATGTTATACTGTCTGGACTTGTGTTGTTGTGGACATGCTGTCACTGCTTCATCATGTTCATGGAAATAATAGTAGCTTTGAATTAAGAAGCGGTTATAAAATGTGTCTTTTACTTGAAGAATTTGCACAGTCTATGATCTTGAAAACCTTGATACTTGAGGCCTGACTGATTTTTCTGATATTAGCAGTGCTGGGCAGCCTGTTGTGTAACTCGGCTTGTTAAAAAGAAATTCCAGATCTCTTGGTTTTCCCTTTCCTTCAGAGTGCAGCATTTCTTTGTGTTCATTTAAAGGATCTGTAGTCAAAAAACCCTGAATCTGTTATGAGGACCGAGCTGGCTGGACCCACAATGCAGACTGACACAGATATGGGTTGAAGACAGGTATGTTTATTGTAACTTGGCTGGAG